>JAUTXW010001704.1:0-280000 GCA_030620095.1 Kuschelorhynchus macadamiae
AAGGAAAAAAAACATTATTAATAAATTGATAAGAAAAAGGATACACAAAAATTAAATTAAAGGCAATTCAACGACCTTTCTAGTGATGTGAAGATGATTAGTAATGATTTACTTTGAAATTATTAATTTTCTAGACCTTACATTCTTATATGTTGGGTTGAGTAACTACAGGCCTGGGCGATTATCCAAAGCAATAATCGATTTCTACCTTTAAGCGATTTTTGCTTATTACTTAATCAAAAAATCTATTAATCGAATATTTTCGTTACCAAATGATCGATTTTTTCAGAAATTTGTATCAAATATCTCGTATACCTAATTAATTTGTTTAATAAAATATTTTTTTGTAAAATTAAGTTTTTATAATTTGAAATGTCAATATATAATTAACGCCTTAATTTTGTTGCAATTTAAATGGATTTATAATAACACAGCTTTTTCGATATAACGATTAATCAAATAATCAAAACATCGACTATCGAAAAATTGATATAGTTATCGATTATTAATCGAGTAGATAATGGAATAGTATATTGCCCTTCACTAGCTATGCTGCCTGGGGCGCAATAACGATGATCGATCCAATCGTACCTACTTTACTTGCCGTTCACAAAGCAGAGTAGGGCATGAGTTATGTGATCGATCGTTCAACTGTTCCAGGATGGAAGTCTCTGGAATAATACCAAGACAATTTTTTATCCACTAACTGAGAACGTACCTGATTTGTAAAACAACCTCTGAAGTGTGCCCGGAAGTATTTAAGTAATATTCATAATTATTAATATTCCACATTTAATTACGTGTAGGTAGAACAGAAACTTTGTATATATATCATTATAGGAGATTTGACTTATCTATATTGATAGAAAATACTACCTTAATTAATCTTAGGAATAAATAAGTTATTATTAATGTCAATGTCATCTATGTGTGCATTATTCAATGTACAACTATTAAGCGTTTTGTATTTAGTAATTTTTATATACAGAAATAAATATATTGTTGTACAAAAATCCGAAGAACACTACAAGATATTAATAGTTACCTAGTTGTGTCATAACTTAAATTAAAAACTGGTTTGATCATAAGTGATAATGTTTGACGCAAAACCCGTTAATTTACAACGGACTGAAAACAGGTATGTTTGTTTAACCTTTTTCACATATACCAAAATTGTTTAAATAAATACCCTTTGTAAATTTATTAGAACACTAGCTCTTGCCCGCGACTTCGTACAGTAGATGATAAAGTAACATAAATAACGATTTTGTTGGAAGAGGGTGCTATTGCTATATTTAAAGTACGTTAAATATCCTCAGTGGTAGAGCACCCGAATAGCGTTGCAAAGGTTGCGTGTTCCAGTCTCGGTTTAGGCGAAGACTTTTTGTTGTATATTTTTTAACAAAATTAAACAACATTTGGTATGTAACTATGTTTTAAAAATTGGATTACGTTATTTTGACTGAAGTGTCACTAATTTGTGATTAAACGCTCGTATGTAGATGTATCTTTGCAAGCTAGAAACAAATCCAACGAATGCCCAAAATTAAAGAGAAATAAATTAAAACTACAAAACATGCGTTGGTCATGATCAGATCAGCTCAATGGTATCAGAATATTTTATTGTAATCCGAATTATATAAGGTTTGCAAAATTTCAAGTCGATACAGACAAAATTAATGTTTCACCATACCAACTTTGCCACCCGCGTTCACCCCCTTAGAAATTTCAAAAATAATGTAAAAACACGTGTTATTTTATTCTTCCCAATACCTTCTTGGTGCACAAATTACAAAATTATTGTTTCTCTATACAAACTTTGCCACCTCCGTTCACCACCTTCAAAAATAATGAAACACGTGTTATTTTATTTCTTTTGAAGACTACTATATTTACAGATTGTCATCATGGTAACTTATTTTTTTTTCCTTCATACAAATTTTACCACCCCTTTACGGTTGGAATTTTGTAAAATCACTCCTTAGTGCACCCCTAGGGTACTCGAGGAATATTTATTCCAAATTTCAAAGCTGTAGGTTTACTGATTTAGGCTGCAAAATTAATGTTTCTCTATACAAACTTTGCCACCCCCATTCGCCCCCCTTACAAGACGAATTTTCAAAAATAATGAAACGCCTGTTATTTTATTTCTTTAGGAGTGTCATCATCGGAACTTAATAAAAATCATACAAACTTTACCACCCCTTTACAAACAGAATTTTGTAAAATTCGTCCTTAGAACACTCCAATGGTACTCAAGGAATATTTCCTCCAAATTTCAATTCTCTAGGTCCGCCGGTTAGGCGTTTGTGCGTTGTCTGTCAATCAGTCAGTCAGTCAGTTTTATAGGTATAGATAAACTGAAAGCTTTCACATAAAAACTCGAAATAATTATTAGTGACAGGGGCACATCCAAGAGCGGATACGAGGGGGAGGTGATGGGGGTGAAAATAATATAAATATTTATTATTATACTTGAGCTTAATAATGTAGGGCGCAAATCGTAAACTCGGAAAAGAACACCCCCACAATACATTTAAACGTTTTAAAACACAAGAGGTGTTTTAAAGTGTTTTGAAAAGATATCCTTAACTATTTAATGAAATAAACGGGTATCTATTTTGGGATGTCAAAAACGAAGTAATAATATTTGTAAGTTTTGTGTTTATTTTTAATAAACTTTAGTCTCTTACTCGAAAACTAAAACACCTAGTATAAAACAGCTCTATCCTATTATAACGTTCTTTAATTAATAAGTAACTATTTAAAATAAACTTTTAAAAATATTATGTGTTTTTATAAATGTACATTAAAAAAATTGCTTTAATTTCACTCCCTGTTTGTCAATTATTTGTGGATTTTTCTTGATTGTATAGTTTTATATTCATTTTATTCACTAATCTCTGTCTTGTGGAAATGCTATTCTTGCATGTACATATATCAATAAATATTTTAATTTGAATTTGAATATTATCTAATGTAAATGAACAGGATAAAATTCGGAAATCTGAAATGGGTAAAAAACTTGTACTGTTTCTATATCAACTATATTTTTCTGTTTAGAGTATCCTGTTGATAAGCATGTTTGTTTCCCAAGCAAATAATACTTTACCTTATTATCATTACAACTCGAATAACTATTATTAATTAAAAACAAACCTAGAATATAAATGTTTTAGCTATTGGATCCGACATGAAATAACACACTTTTTGATGACTTGTGAGATAATGAGAATAATGGAGAAAAATGAAAACTGCACTTCTATAGTCAATATTTTCAGTAGTCAAACCTGCGAAAAATTATTTAGGTCTGCGGGGGTTGGGCCTGGTCCAACGACATTCAGCATTCCCAATACTCATTAATTTTAGTGCTAATCGGTTTCTACAGCGTATTGAGCGAACTAAAATGATTAACTTAGATCTTGGTGATCCCTCCAAAACGTTAATTTTTCGACGAGACGAAAAAAACACTGAACAAAAAAACATCACCTACTACTGAAGAGTTGCTAAATATAGAAGAACTTCTTTTCAAATTCTAGATGACGCAATTTTAACAGCTAAAAGAATTAAATCTTATGATAAAGTCAGGAAAAAATATAAAGGTCTCAATAAGTTTTGACGTCAATGAAGCCTTTAATAATAATGAACAACTTGATGACATCGTACAATTAATAAAAATGCTATGCAAGATAAAATCATTTCGTAAATTTCCACTGCCTTTGGCAATAGAACTGAAGATAAAAAATTACGAAGAAAAGTTAAAGGCTAACAAATCAGGACCAAGATACTATTCAACGGCTATAAAAAATGTAGAAGAGAATTGTGAATATTTAAAAGTTGATATTGATAACAATATTGTGGTAATTAAAAGAACATTTTCATGTTTAACTACTAGATGGAAAAATAAGCAGTGAAATTGACTGCAAGTGATACTAAAAGGAAAAAAACTGATGATCTTTTAAGTTTATTTAATTCTTTATTACCTAACCTTTCCTCGCATGACAGCACTTCAACCGAGATGGAAGACTTTTCAGAATTTAAAATATATTTATTTTTTAAATTAAATTTTAATACGCCCTATTCTGTGATCAAACGGTAGTGTTATGGAAAAAAAATCAGAATTTAACCAGAAAAATTAAACTTCTCAAAAATGAACTAAGGATTGTTTTTTTATGGCCCAACTACTAGTAATAGTCAGGTACAAAAGTCAATCTGTTTTGGCAATGATTTAAGTAGGGATTACTTTATAGTAGTATACAACAAACTTTTTCTAATTTCCAAATATTACTATAGTTCTACACCCTGTGCGATAGATAGATAACATTTTGACAATGGTTTATTCCCCATAAAGATTTGCGAAAAGCAACTTCTTAATATCTGTTCACGCTACGAAAATGTTTATTTTGAAATTATAATTGATTATCCATTACACTTGTTTAACGCTAAAAATGCAATAAATAACGTTTTTTATCGAATGCTGTAGATGCTAAACACCCTAGTAAATATGTTCGTGGTTACCACAGGGTATTTGGATTTGTTAAGCAATAGTTATAGAACAATGTAGTTATACAAAGTAATCTTTAAAATTTATTGATCTTACCTTTATAAAATGTTATTTTATTCTTTCCTTATACTATGTCTATGGGATTAATTATATTATTATTATATTCTCCACTTTGCTACAGGAGGTGAAGCATTTTCCAAATTTTGACTATAAGCATCTAGGTAAAAGAGTATTTTTACCTAGACTAAAACACCTTTACTTTATTATGCTTAAGCCTAAAAGTGATAGAGGTACCACTGTCTCACTTTTTTATAATCATATTGAGATAATTTTGTCATTCCTCGACGTAAAGGACCTTTTAAAAAGTTGGCCTTAAAATAAATTATTGATATAATGAAGTAAGTTAGCAATTTATTTGGCAATTTAATAAATATGTTTTCTAAAAAACAATAAAATAGATTAAAAATTAATATTATAGTATTTTATAAGCATTACTTGCTTCATTTTCGAGGATTACTAATGAATTATTGGGCATTACCGGGAATTAGTAGGCATTATTAAGGAATTAGTAGGCATTACTGGGTATTGGAGAACAAAATTTACCCAGTGGTTTCCACTCGGTCTCACCACTCTAGGTCTGCTCTTGGGCATAACCAGGGCATTGTGATAGGGATAGGGTGTTAAGATGAAGAAAGTTGAACTTAAACCTCACTTGATGACAAAAAATGAGAGAAGATACACTATTAAAAGAATAGTTGACGGTTTTTAGTTGTTAGATGGGACTCTTTTATTTGGCGTTGTGCTAACATTTCAGGTGTGTAATTACAAAAGATAAAATTAGTTTCGTATCAGCACTTTTGTGAACTTCAAAACAGCTTGATTATAAAACTCTAAATAGACAACCGTCTTTTAAGTCACGTAGTTATAAGTGTACAGAGCTAAATAAACGAAATGATTTTCTATAAAGTTTTCCTGATTTCGTACCAGGGTGAATGAAATTTGTAATGTCGAATGCCTAATACGGCCACCATTAGTCATTTTAGTACAGGTATCTAAGAGAAAAATTAATGCATGTTAAATATGCCCCAAAAGATATTGTAATAACGAACAATATTAAACATTAAAGAGTAACACCGGCGATTTTTACTTACATAATACTTGTAGGAGAGAAGTATTGTGATCGTGAAAAAATCGCCCTCCGAGATTTTTTTAGTTCTTCACGTTTCAGTCCGAAGATGCCAAAAAATATATTTTCTAAATTCCGTCGGTCTGTCTTTCTGTCTGTTCGCGGCATAGCTAAAAAAACTGCCTACCCGACTGACTTCAAATTTTGGTAAAAAATTAAGGATTATTTGGTGATGACATGGTAACATTTTGGTAAAATTTATGGCAGAACAAAATGAAGAACTAGTAGAACTAGAAAAAGCCTACCTATTCGATAGATTAAACATTTTGTACAAGAATTCGATATGATATAGATATAAACTGGTAAAATTTTGGTACATATTGAAGATGGCGTTTCGAAAAGACGACCAAATAAAATATTTAAAAAATCACCGTATAAAAACCTTCTTATTCAATTGACATCAAATTTTGTACAAAAATTAGATGTGATACAGGCATAAACTGATAAAATTTTGATACAAGTTCAACATACGAAAAATAAAATTAATAAAATTTTGAAAAAAACATAAACGTCAAAAACTACTTATCAATTTATGTTAAATTTTTTCAAAAATCAGATGTGACATAGGTCAAAAATAGTAAAATATTGTTACGACTGCAATGTACCCATACAAAATCGCGGCTTATTAGAACGTTTGAAAAAAATAATATAAAAAATTGGTGTATTTCCTTTGCCAGTTTATTAATATTTATTTTATTAGGAATAGTAAAATATGAGCTTTAGCATGTAGTCATTTAGTAGTTATATATATATAAATTTTTGTGGTTAGTAGTTACATATTGGGTATATAAATTGTTTTATCTTTCACTGTTCTAGACAAAAGGAAGGAATTTCTATGAAGAAACTTCATTAGTTAAAACAAGTACGTAAAGGAACTTAACCGGAAATTTCCTCCTAAATCCTTTCTTTTGTCTACAAAAGTAAACTGAAATTCAATTTATATATGTATTAAGTGATGACTATGTGCGGAATTAAATAGGGTCATACTTTACTATTCCTAATAAAAGGATATATTCATAACGAAGGTAGTTCCGGGTAAAGGAAATTTACCGATTTTATTTTGTAATAAATTCTCAATATAAATCTCATATTGTATCCCTGAAGAAGGTAATGCATATTACTTAGCGTATGAAAAAGAAACATTAATTTCAAGCCCCAATTTATATTTTTACTTCCCGCGTAAAAAGGATGTATTGAAATCGTGAAAAAAATCACCCTCCCAGATTTTTTCAAATTTTTATGTTTCAGGGTCCCTAGATGCCCAAAAATATGTTTTTTCAAGTCCGTCGGTCTGTCTCTCTATTTGTCTGTCTATTCGCGCCAGCACTTAGCTAACTGAATTCAAGTTTTGGTCACAAATTAAAAGTCATATGGGGGCGATCTGGTAACATTTTGGTAAAAATCCAATTTGGCAAAACAAAATGGCGACCTAGTGAAACGTTAATAAAATTATTAATTAAAAAACTACTTATCCAATGTACCCCAACTTTTGCATAAAAGTCAAGTATTATGTAGGAACAACTGGTGAAATTTTAGTAAGAATTCAAAATTACGGAACAAAACGGCGGTTTAATAATATATTTAAAAATTCAGCCTAAAAACTACTTAATGGGCTGATTTGAAATTGTGCGGCAAAACTAATTGTGGTATATAGTAGATATGAACTAGTAAAACTGTGGTATTAATTCAAAATGGCGCAAAAAAATGGCGGCGAAATAAAATCTTTGTAACCTGGAGAAAGTCACCCTCTGACGTTTTACATATCTTCAAATTTTAGCGCCCTTAGATGCAAGAAAATATGCTTTATCAATTCCGTCGGCCCGTCTGGTTTGTTTGCCTGTCTGTCAGTTCGTGACATAGCTTAAAAACTACTTATCAGATTGACTTCAATTTTCAGTCAAAAATTTGGGGGATAACCTGGTAATATATTGGTAAAAATGCAATATGCCGGAACAAGATGCTGCCTAGTGAAACATTAAAAAAAATTTCCAAAAAAAAAGAAAATATGCAATTTACCTGAAATTTTGTACAAACAGTGTTACATCGGAATGAACTGGTAACTTTTTGGTATGAATGTAAGGTAACAAAACGAAATGGCGGCCTATTACATATTTAAAACAAAATAGCCTGAAAAAACTACTTATTAGATTAAATTCAAATTTTGTGCAAGCATTAAGTATGATATAGAGATACACTGGTAAAGTTGTGGTACGAATTCAAGATGGTGGGACAAAATGACGGCCAAATATTTTTTAATCAACGTAAAAAAATCTTATTCAATTGACTTTAAGTTTTGCAGAAAAATTAAATGTGATATATAGGGCTAAACTGTTACGAATTCAACATGACGTAACAAATGGCGATGTGTGTCAATGTAAAAACTACTTATTGAATTTATTTTATTATTATTATTATGCTCAAGAAGCAAGTGTGGTATATGTAGAAACTGGTAAATTATTGGTAGAAATCCAATATGATGGATAAAAATGGCGTGCAATAAGAATCTTTAAAAAGACAGTTACTAAATGACTAAGCACTGATCTAAATTGGGACACACTTCATTATTCGTAATAAAAGGAAAGATTCAGAAAGAGTTTTATTAAAGATAATAATAATTTATAGTTAAGATAATAATAATTTATATGTGCATTAAAAATCCAAATAACTACACTGTCCACATTTCAGTCTAAAAAAGCTTATTGTTTAAAAAGTGAATACCTAAGTTTAAGTACTACCGTGTTTAAGTGAAGTTACTACTCGAATTCATAGGTTTATCACAACATTTTATTATTTTCGATTAAAACCCACTTATTAGATTTGTGTTGCGTATAAATAATTACTATGCTGCGGTTTATGCCGTATTTATTAGCTTACTGTAAAACCGTTTCACCATGAATAATACCAATCTCCGTTGTAACAAAGATATTTTTATTTTATATCATAAACAATTTTTATAAAAAAAACGTTAGAAAGGCCAAGTTGCTATAAGCCGGATCGAAATGTGTTGATAAACCTATTTTATTTAAATTACTTGTATACGAGTATTATCAAAGACAGATAATGCTCCGTATAGGCGATACATTTAATATTAAATTATAAACCCCCTAAATGGATCCCATTTTGCATTGTATTTCCTATAGTAGAGATCCATCGAGAGATATCCTTGTAGCGCGGCAAAATTTCACGAGAGTATTGACAGTAGCAGTTGCGTACCTCCAAATTAAATTTCGCATACACATATTTCTAACCTAACCTAACCGCGCTCTCAGCAACACCGCAGCTAACCTTGTTGAGCGCCAGGTAATGTTTCGATTAAACGGCCACATGAGCGATTAAAACTGGCAAATATATGGTGTATCTGATTAACCGTCTATGTGAAGTACAACCGGTCTAATGTATATTTTCTTGTACCAGATTTAAAAGCATCAGACCGTTGAATATATTCTAATGCTTCTGATTAAAAAAACTCATTTCATATATAAAGCATGCTATATATAGAAAAATCATGTAGCCCATTCATAGTTGCTTGTGTTTTGAAAGTATAAGATAACAGTTTAGAGTAAGAATACTCTTAGAGGCAATTTAAAAACCCTATTCATTAGGATTTCCTATGTAATCCCTATAAAGCCAATGGTAATACCTTATCTATAAATCTTATCGTATTATGTTTAAAGTTAGTGTTACTTTTGTTTAGAATCCAGAGGAAGCTGCTAAAGCAAATTTTAAAAACCAAGCATAAGAATTTTTACAAAAAAAATCGAGTATCGTGTGAATTTCTGTTGTAATAAAAAGTCAATTTTTTTTAAAGTTAGGCGAGGGACTAATTAAACTTGTTGAATTTGGTGAACGGAATCGATAATTATTTTATGGTTTATATGATTCAAACAGTAAAAAATTAAGAATCATTTTTAATAATGAATTATTTAGCGAGGAGGCGCCAAAATTCTGACTTGGTTTAAAAAAAACCCTGGTACCGACTCTGCCAGTACCCGCTGAAAGGAAATTGATTTGCCTGGGTGTCGGCATAACTTGTAAATATGTATGTAGGTACTCATTAAAAACCATCAGATCAAAGTCTGTTAGTGATTCTATGAAAGCACCATCTCGAAATTCATCTTTTCAAGGACCATTAGCACAAATACGTAATTCAATAGATGCCATCGTGATTGGAATTTTACGTACCAAGCATAGCAGACAAGTGAAATCAGAATTACGTGACCCGTATACTCGGCATGCTTCTGAGAAACGATGAAACTTCGCAATACCATTTCAATAATAAGATTAATAAAATGTACTAATAAGCAAAAATTGACATAATTGAAATACAGGGATTAGCTTACACCACTGACTAACTGCACACCTTCCCTAAATGCGGACAATGTGATTATGTATTTTAATAAATTAATTTCAAAATTATTTTGCTAAAATCCAAATCTTATTCAGCAGTATTTTTCTTCTATATATGTTATATATAACTACTACGTAGTTTCGAACAGCGTTGCCAGGTCTCAAGATTTATCGTAAGATTTCACGATATTGTCTTTAATCCCACTATCCCACGATATCAAAATATTATTTGGTGAAATTATTAAGTAACTAATTATATTTGCTTCAATAAAAACTGTAAAATTTTTTAAATGACAAAAGGTGTAATTTTTTAAAACGGTTCTTTGGCTAACTTCTTACATATTTTTTTGGGAAAGTTTTTCTTGGAAATAAGCCAATTTGTTCAAATATTCAAAAAGATTTATTCCAACATTTGTTTTTTGGATTGACGTTTCGACCACGCTCTGGTCCTTTTCAGAATCTAAAACAAGGAGTTCGACACGTCATTATACATTGCTATTTTTTATAAAAAAAATGTTTTTACATACTTGCCAAAATTATACTAAATTACATAAATAAAAACTTACCACAAAGAACGTAGGTTAGTCCTAAATAAACTAAAATTTAGAAAAACACGCGTTCACATTTTACGAAAAAGCAGACTTATTTTGCGGCAGGTATTTTGCCTGCCGGTCGAACAATTGCTATTTTAATAATGAATGATATATTTTACTTACACTGTTTATGTCTTTTTTATCATTTATAGCGTTGGGATTTTTTTGTATTTCTACCATTTCCAAAAATTCTCTCTTTTTGGTATTTACTTCAGTTCTTACGATTTTTGTGTTGTTGTAATCGAAAGAATGCTTTTTTGAGTTTTCGTGGGTTATTAAGGCAGTAGTATTTTTTTATCGTACCTGTGGCTCTTCAATCTATTTTCTAGACACTGGGTAGTTTGACCAATATATACACCTGAACAATCGTTGCAAGGGATTTGATGAATGACATTACGTTTTTTGTTTTTCGGGGTTTTGGTTTTAAGTCTTGTATAATGTTTGTCAAGTAAGTTAAAGCCTTTGTAGCACACTATTATGTCCTGCTTTTCTAGAAGTTTTTTTAGCTGTTCTGATAACTCTTGTATGTATGGTAGAGAGAGAGGTAGTTTTTCTTAGTCGAGTTGTTTGTTGTTTTTTTGTTAGTTTTCATTGAAGAGTTGTAAAAATTATGGATTCTTTTTTTGAAAATTTGGTCGACTAATTTTCTAAAGTAGTTATTTTTAAATAGGGCATTTTTTGCTTTTATAATGGCTTTTTTTTCTGTATTCGTAATCAGAAAGAGCGATAGCACGATCCGCCAGACCAATTACTATGGATTTTTTTTGGCATATTGGATGACAGGAAAGAAAATTTAAATACCTTGCCGACCAGGTTTTTTTTGTAAACCATTCGGTTTTTAAATTTTCTCACATCCCTTGCGGTTTAACCGCAGGGGCTCCATCTTACTGAAATATAACGTTTCTATTTTCAGCTATGGGTAGATCATCTTCGTATAGATAATGGTGTACTTGGTACTTATAAGATGGTAATCCATGTTTTTTTTACATTTGTCTGGTTGATTCACGATTAACGTTGGTTTCTTTTTTCCAATTGTCTAATCGATACTGTCAGATCAAAATGAACGTATGCTTGAAAATGAATTTCCGCTTCTTGATTTACAATAAAATGTTCTTCTATGTCGTCATTATTGGCATTCTCATTTTTAAACTCTACCTCGAGTTTGTTAAAGTATGTGAAAGTAGGATGGTGTCAATCAGGATATCTCTGAGCATTCAGGTTACAGGCCATTCTCGAATTTTTTCTACATTCGCCAAACACTAATAGCATATCAACTTGTTCGTTTCTCGTGTAAACCATTTGGAAAGTAATACTATTTATTATTTTGTATCAAATACAAGAGAAATACCTTATTCTTTAAAAATTAAAGAACTCAAAGATGAGATACTACAACGGCCAATAACCAGATAATGATGGCCGTATTATGCTGTTTTGTGTTTCATAGACTACTACTTTATCTCAGTGTATGCGATTTTAGCTGCATTTACGCTGGACGATCGTAAGCAAGCATCTAGAAACAATTAAACTTAAAATTAATATAAGCGAAAACTATTTTAAAATGCTTATATTAATCAACTGTCACGTTTTTACGAAAATAAAATGCCCAATTTGCCTATTTCTATAAATTGGAATAAGATTAGAGTATTAGAATCGCTAACACTACTTATACAAGTATGGGTATAAAATAGCCAATCTAGGCCTGGTCATTTAAGTTTATATGTTATAAACAAATCTGAATCAAATACTTAGTTATGGTTAAAGTTAAAAATGATAAGTAAATAAATCTTACATATTTGAACTAATAAAAATGGTAAATTTTGGTTTAGTAATTTCCCCGATAAAAAATTATCTAGCTCCGAGGAAAAATAGAAATATTGTTGTAATTTAACAACAACACAATAACTTGTGGCACATTATTGGAAATGTAATTTAACATAACATAAAATAAATAAATAAAATATACAAGGTCCAATTTAAATTCTGGCATAAAATTTACATTAAAAATAGATATTCTTATTTTTTTTCGAAAAGGCGTAATATTTTGAATAAAACATAATATCATGCTTTTCTGCTTTTTCTGGTCCAAAAAGTTTCATTTTAATCACGTCAACTCAGAAGTTTGACACTGTCTTTTGTTTTATTTGTTATATGATGAATATAACGTTTTTCAGAAAACCGGTTTTAGTGCCACCATTTGGAAAAGAAAATATAACTTGTGAAACATCATTGGAAAGGGAATTTTGCACAGAATACGACTATAAAAAAATATACTATAAATATATAAAATAGTTTTATTTAATATATTAAAGTTTAGGTCACTTCCGTTTAATATCCGTTATATATATATATATATATATATATATATATATATATATATATATATATATATATATATATATATATATATATATATATATATATATATATATATATATATATATATATACAATAGGAAAAAATGCATGATCTTATTCGCTTGCACCCCGCTAATCGGTAATATACTGACGAGATTGTTAATGTATTTTTATTCCAAGTTACACCAATGTCATAATAAGGATTCTATGATTGCTGTCGGTGCAGGCGCCCTGATCCATTTTAGTTAAACGTCGACCGCGATTTGGCTCTTTTTAGAGCTCCTGACTCTGTGATGTAACCTAATATAAAAATATATTAACATATTTGCTCCTAATCAAATTCAGGAATCAATAGTGTACTTTAATGCCGATCGTGGTATTAGCGTCCGGAGTAGTTGTTTCTGTGATTGCATTTTGTGCCTGTGCCTGACATGGGGCTATTCTATGGCAGCCTGATGAGTTCTAAAAAGAGCGAAATCGTGATCGTCGTTTAACTTAATAATGGATCATTGTGCCTGAGGTATTGCAGGACATCTACCATATAGTGATCGTAGTTATTATATTAGTATAACATGAAATAGAAACATATTATCATTATTGCTAGCAACATGAAAGTCAGGAATGAACACTGTATTAGCCAGCGGAGTATTTGTTTCTGTGATTCCATTTTCTGCCTTTGTCCTACATAGGGCACGATAGTATATGGCGGTCTGATGAGCTCTAAAAAGAACGAAATCGCGATCGTTTGACTAAGATGGATCATTGTTTAATTCAATGCCGGTCGTGGTATTAGTCAGCAGAGTAGTTGTTTCTGTGTTTCCATTTTACTAACGAGAATGTATTTTTTATTGCAGACTTCTAGAAAATGTATATCAAACTGCAAAAGTTACCAAGATATTATTATTAATATTATTAAATGCAGGGAAAGGAAATGGACTTAAATACCAGAATTTAACGGAGTTCAAACTATTATGTATTTGGATCATATTTCGGACAAAGACAATAACATGGTATACAAATGTGTAGAGCCAAATGAAGAGTGGATAAAAAATGGGCAGCAAACAATTAAAAGAAGAGATAGTTATTGTACAAACAGGTAATAGTGGCGGCACAATAAGTAGGGGCAATTGTTATTTTGGTAATCACTAGTTATTGTTACCTACGTGCAAAGAAGAACCTAAAAACGACGATATGGCGAGAAGTTGAAATAAGTCAGAAACTTGCATAAGGAAGAATTCCAACCAGAAGATTAATCTGAATCGATTCTAAAATCTCATCAGGGTACATGTATTTGTTTCTGTACATGTTCCTACTGACAAATACAAAACTCCCTGTATCTTGAAAATGAAGTCGTTTTGGACCTAAGTGTAATTTTTGACTTATTTTATATCAAGAAATTTTTCGTTAAGATATGGCCCATGTTCTAGAAGAACCCTGTATATTATATAGTTTTCCGCAGAATATTATTGTTAGAATTTGTAGGTAGAAATTTTTTTTCTACCTAATAATTCTTTATGTTATTGTTATTGCCAGAGTCTAGCTACGGCTCTGAGTGTATGTCCTAGAGTATAATTACTTAAAATTTTAAAACTCTTTGGGATGGTGTACGAAACCAGCGTTGGCAGGTGATCCATTTAGAAAATCATGAGACCTAACCTAGTTTCATATATTTTATTTAAACGAAACTTGCAACAGTTTATATAAAAATATATATATATATATATATATATATATATATATATATATATATATATATATATATATATATATATATATATATATATATATATATATATATATATATATATATATATATATATATATATATATATATATATATATATATATATATATATATATATATATATATATATATATATATATATATATATATATATATATATATATATATATATATATATATATATATATATATATATATATATATATATATATATATATATATATATATATATATATATATATATATATATATATATATATATATATATATATATATATATATATATATATATATATATATATATATATATATATATATATATATATATATATATATATATATATATATATATATATATATATATATATATATATATATATATATATATATATATATATATATATATATATATATATATATATATATATATATATATATATATATATATATATATATATATATATATATATATATATATATATATATATATATATATATATATATATATATATATATATATATATATATATATATATATATATATATATATATATATATATATATATATATATATATATATATATATATATATATATATATATATATATATATATATATATATATATATATATATATATATATATATATATATATATATATATATATATATATATATATATATATATATATATATATATATATATATATATATATATATATATATATATATATATATATATATATATATATATATATATATATATATATATATATATATATATATATATATATATATATATATATATATATATATATATATATATATATATATATATATATATATATATATATATATATATATATATATATATATATATATATATATATATATATATATATATATATATATATATATATATATATATATATATATATATATATATATATATATATATATATATATATATATATATATATATATATATATATATATATATATATATATATATATATATATATATATATATATATATATATATATATATATATATATATATATATATATATATATATATATATATATATATATATATATATATATATATATATATATATATATATATATATATATATATATATATATATATATATATATATATATATATATATATATATATATATATATATATATATATATATATATATATATATATATATATATATATATATATATATATATATATATATATATATATATATATATATATATATATATATATATATATATATATATATATATATATATATATATATATATATATATATATATATATATATATATATATATATATATATATATATATATATATATATATATATATATATATATATATATATATATATATATATATATATATATATATATATATATATATATATATATATATATATATATATATATATATATATATATATATATATATATATATATATATATATATATATATATATATATATATATATATATATATATATATATATATATATATATATATATATATATATATATATATATATATATATATATATATATATATATATATATATATATATATATATATATATATATATATATATATATATATATATATATATATATATATATATATATATATATATATATATATATATATATATATATATATATATATATATATATATATATATATATATATATATATATATATATATATATATATATATATATATATATATATATATATATATATATATATATATATATATATATATATATATATATATATATATATATATATATATATATATATATATATATATATATATATATATATATATATATATATATATATATATATATATATATATATATATATATATATATATATATATATATATATATATATATATATATATATATATATATATATATATATATATATATATATATATATATATATATATATATATATATATATATATATATATATATATATATATATATATATATATATATATATATATATATATATATATATATATATATATATATATATATATATATATATATATATATATATATATATATATATATATATATATATATATATATATATATATATATATATATATATATATATATATATATATATATATATATATAAGTATATATATATATATATATATATATTTATAACTATTTATATATATATATATATATATATATATATATAATGTTTTTATTTTAGCTGTGGACTTATCGGGGTTATTATTTAGGCGGATATGTTTTTTTAAACTGTTGCAAGTTTCGTTCAAATAAAATATATAAAACTAGGTTAGGTCTCATGATTTTCAAAATGGATCACCTGCCAACGCTGGTTTCGTACACCATCCCAAAGAGTTTTAAAATTTTAAGTAATTATACTCTAGGACATACACTCAGAGCCGTAGCTAGACTCTGGCAATAACAATAACATAAAGAATTATTAGGTAGAAAAAAAATTTCTACCAACAAATTCTAACAATAATATTTTGCGGAAAACTATATAATATACAGAGTTCTTCTAGAACATGGGCCATATCTTAACGAAAAATTTCTTGATATAAAATAAGTCAAAAATTACACTTAGGTCCTAAACGACTTCATTTTCAAGATACAGGGAGTTAATATTTTTGTATTTGTCAGTAGGAACATGTACAGAAACAAATACATGTACCCTGATGAGATTTTAGAATCGATTCAGATTAATCTTCTGGTTGGAATTCTTCCTTATGCAAGTTTCTGACTTATTTCAACTTCTCGCCATATCGTCGTTTTTAGGTTCTTCTTTGCACGTAGGTAACAATAACTAGTGATTACCAAAATAACAATTGCCCCTACTTATTGTGCCGCCACTATTACCTGTTTGTACAATAACTATCTCTTCTTTTAATTGTTTGCTGCCCATTTTTTATCCCCTCTTCATTTGGCTCTACACATTTGTATACCATGTTATTGTCTTTGTCCGAAATATGATCCAAATACATAATAGTTTGACCTCCGTTAAATTCTGGTATTTAAGTCCATTTCCTTTCCCTGCATTTAATAATATTAATAATAATATCTTGGTAACTTTTGCAGTTTGATATACATTTTCTAGAAGTCTGCAATAAAAAATACATTCTCGTTAGTAAAATGGAAACACAGAAACAACTACTCTGCTGACTAATACCACGACCGGCATTGAATTAAACAATGATCCATCTTAGTCAAACGATCGCGATTTCGTTCTTTTTAGAGCTCATCAGACCGCCATATACTATCGAGCCCTATGTAGGACAAAGGCAGAAAATGGAATCACAGAAACAAATACTCCGCTGGCTAATACAGTGTTGATTCCGGACTTTCATGTTGCTAGCAATAATAATAATATGTTTCTATTTCATGTTATACTAATATAATAACTACGATCACTATATGGTAGATGTCCTGCAATACCTCAGGCACAATGATCCATTATTACGTTAAACGACGATCACGATTTCGCTCTTTTTAGAACTCATCAGGCTGCCATAGAGTAGCCCCATGTCAGGCACAGGCACAAAATGCAATCACAGAAACAACTACTCCGGACGCTAATACCATGATCGGCATTAAAGTACACTATTGATTCCTGAATTTGATTAGGAGCAAATATGTTAATATATTTTTATATTAGGTTACATCACAGAGCGATTTGGCTCTTTTTAGAGCTCCTGACAGGCTGACTCTAAAAAGAGCCAAATCGCGGTCGACGTTTAACTAAAATGGATCACGGCGCCTGCACCGACAGCAATCATAGAATCCTTATTATGACATTGGTGTAACTTGGAATAAAAATACATTAACAATCTCGTCAGTATATTACCGATTAGCGGGGTGCAAGCGAATAAGATCATGCATTTTTTCCTATTTTGAAATTGTTAAAAATGGCCAAATGTGTTGCCTTTTTGAACACTTTCATTTATGGCACTTATTTTCTGATGAATTTTACCCAAAAAAAAGCAATCCAAGCATGTTCCAACTATTTTAATTTGATATAATTAGCTTTGTTATAAAAGAGAAAAAATTATAATTAAGGGGGGACTGCACGCAGTATTATAGATCATTTGCAAGCCTTCCGCCGCTGCAATATTATGTTAAAACTATAAGAGATATGTATTAGCTTCAATGTGATTTCAATAGGGAAATATGTATAGTTGGGCGCTAAATGCGATTTTTTATGAAAAAATCAAATCTAGAATTATAAAATAGAAGTAGATTTGTCCGTTTTCGATCATTTTTTGACCACTTTTTGACGCAAATGCCGTCGCATGTAATTTTTTTTTCCACAAAATCGCTCTTTACTGCCTTTGTCTACATAACCGCAAAATTTGAAATGGTAAATCGTACTCATGTCTTTGTATTTCTGCAGCGCGTGAACTCTTTTGAACCCATTTTTAAACGAAATGTAATTTAAATTGCCTATACATAACAAATTTTTTTGAGATCGGACGTGCAGGAAATTTTTTCTAATACGTACGTACCTTTTCATCTTACTTTGAACTTGACTAGACCTTGTCGCTAGTTTTTCACTTTTTGCGTGCAGTTCTCCCTTAAAGGTAACCCTAATTAGTACGAATGTCAAAATGATAATTATTTGATATGAGTAACTACGACAATTAAGCTTGGTTGAAAAAGTTTGCGTCGTCCTTTTGAGCTAAGCGTTTACGCTGGTTCTTAGCCAGTCTTATAGATTGAAAACGTTTGGGCTTTGCGTCGCCTGCGGAACTAACCTTACTTTTATGTTTATATTTATCACCTTTTTGTGTAATAAAATTTTGTCTTGCTGGTTTTAAAGTTTCTGTGCGTTTTTTTTTTAATTTACTGAGATGGATAATCAAAATCCTAGTAATGATGCCTAGACTATGCATTGTGGACATATTAATGTATGCTGTAGATGTAAAGTTGTTGAAGAGAAGGCGGCAAAGAAGGTGGCGGATTCGGCCTATTAATTGGGGTAGAAATACTTAAAACTCCTACCAGTATTTTCTTAAAATTAAAGACAGTGACCCAAGCAATTTTTTTAAATGGATAAGGATGTTATGTGTAGATGTTAATATTAAATTTATTATGAAGGACGAACGTTTTGAAAAGCCCTGTAAAATCCAGCAATTCTATTGGTTGCAGCTTAAAGCAAACGCTGATTCACGCTAGTCGCTTTTGTCAAGGTTAAAGATCGCCATCTTTTCGACGCCTAGCGGAAATTCAAACGGATGGCGCCAAAAATATAACCATATTCATTGCTTTACGTTAAGTAAACTTCAAGGACAGAGCAAAGGGCGACGCAAGACTCAAACGTTTTCAATATATAACCCAGGCTTTAGGCTTTGATTCTTAGTGTTAATATTCCAACGCTCTCTTTAACACTTTTACTAAAAACTAAAAACAAATTATATCGCCTGCTATTGCTTTAATAATGTTCGGCATTATTTAAAACGCAAATATCTTGAACATGGTTGGCTTGGTCGACTTGAACTAGGAGTTCCTTTTGCGTGTAATATTAATCACAGAATACATGCCATAAATCCAAGTGTCATTATCATAATCCGTTCTCAACTTATTGTTAATATTGACGAGAATGTATCATGAAATTGTTTTTCCGTACGTGTTATTATTACACTGGGTTTCACTACAACCAAAGGGTTTTTAATAAACAGGGAAAAAACAAATAATAATTTTTCTTTAACACACTGAATTTTGAAAATGAAGCTGTTTTGGGTGTAATAAAACTTTTTTAATAAATAAAATTTTGATGTGTGCCATGCAGCAGAATGCAAGAATGCATTAATTATTTCAATATTTGCTTAAACAATAGTGAGAGGGGTTGAGGGGTTTATCTGCGGCCATGCGTATACTTGCCGGAGGCTGGCAATATCTTCTTGTGTTTTCGGCACCCTGCTGGCTCCCAAAGTACTATGGCTAACATCACTAATAATTCCTAATAGAGCCTAACTAATATTTGTCAGAATCACAGAAAGTCTGTGACCGTTATTCCGACAAAAAATAATTTTTCTTCATGTGTCGTCTTCTCCAAGAAGGTTGTTTGAATTTTAGATGCTGAGCTAAAAAGGTTTGCTGGAACTGCACTTAAACAATGTTCTCAGAATATTTAATCATGATACGCGTCTTCTTCCTTTACTCCTTTTTCCTACGATTCTTCGTTGTATTATAAGTCGCAGCAATTCATCATATATGTCTTCTCTCATTATACGAACCTCGCCTTCATAGTGTTAATCACTTCTTTTGGTTTGTCTATTCTCTATTTTGTTGCTGTAGGCTTTGTCCAGATTGCCATCCAGAGATCTAAGAAGTGTATTATGGTATTATTTTTCTCTTTATATATTATCATCATGGCTTATTATGGGGCACAGAACGATCTTTACATATGGTAGTGGCCCAGTAGATTTGTATTATTGTGTTTTCAAGCAAGCACTGAAGTTGATATTTTTAAGGCGTTAGGTCTTGATTTACTAAGCCGGCCTTTTGTGCAACTGCTTGGTGGACCATTTTGTCGTTCCTGCTTGTATAAGATGTGAGTATCAGATGTGTGCAGGCTGAAACCAAATGTTACACGGTTTCTACTACACTCTTGCAGAGTCTGCACTTAGCTGTATTTCATGTAATACCTGGACTACCTGATCTTGGATGGCCATCAGCACTCCCTCAGTCTCCAATTGTTAGGTACATATTACGTGATCTTCTGTTTGCATCCCCTTGGTACAGACTACTGTAAAATCGTTCATGATAAGTTTGCTTTGCAATTTTCTTCTACACAGGTCGGCGTTAAATATCTCTGTTTCTGCTCCTACACACGAGGAAACTATATTATTACGTATTATCTTCATTTCCTATGTGTTTGTTCCGGATCAAGATTCTCTGATAGCTGTAACCTTTCAATTGCGGAGATTGGGTGCAACAACCGGTGCTTAGTCAGAGTTATTCGTAGTTTTCGGTAGAGGGCTTACAGCTGAGTTTGGGACCAAGCTAAGACTTCAAAGGTACATGAAATCACTGAAGTTGTCCGGGTATTGAAAGCTGCTATTTTGTTTTTCGTAATTAAATTCTAAGAATGACATTTACTCTTTTGAAATATTCGTCTTTATTATTTTTCTGCTTGATATTTAGGCTTTGTTGAAATCTTAAGTATGTTTAGGTTTCCTAAGGAGAGAGGGCTGAAATTGTAATGTGTCAACAACTTTTTTTTAACTAAATTTACTATTTCCTTCTTGTAAAATGTCGACTTTCCTCATGTCCTTAATATGTTTATGTAGCGAATCAGTTAATTCAATTGTTTTCAAAACGTAAGAGACACTAAGAAGTACTAAGTGAAATTTTACTTAAAGACGCATTGATGAATGAAACACGCCGTGATTTTATCAATGGTCCCTATTATTTGCCTTTAAAAAATAAATATAAACTTGGAAAACCTAAAAATGCTCCAAGATAATTTTCCAACTCATTTTATTTTCTTAAGTTTCCTTAAACTAACAATAAGCAAACCTTTTATTATGAGATAACAAACCGTTGATCCATCTTTTTTTGTAACTACATGTTTTGATTAGGACTATTGACTTCATACATGGGTTCTGTATAACCCTTGGTCAATTTTTAAGGGTTTTAGATTGCTAACGTTGTAAATTTTGATTTTTCTTACCGTGACAGAAGCAAACTGTCTTCGAACCATATATATATATATATATATATATATATATATATATATATATATATATATATATATATATATATATATATATATATATATATATATATATATATATATATATATATATATATATATATATATATATATATATATATATATATATATATATATATATATATATATATATATATATATATAGTTTTGTTAATAAAATTAATTTTTGCGAATGAAAAGTTTTCTCCATATTTTTATAAAATATTCCGGAACAGAGCAAAAATTAAAACATATGCGATACCGAAATTTTGCAAAATTTTCAATGTTATCCGATAGAAAGCGAAAATAATTTCACAAACTAAAAAGTCAGTATTTAAAAAGCTTAGTTCCTTTGGTAATTTTACCACAGTTGTACACCTAATTATTTAAATGCCTGAAATATAAACACCGTTCTATCTTTGAAGGTTTTTTGTTAAATAAATATTCGTATACATTGTAACTAAATATGACCGTCTTATCCCGTTCGTTGCGGCTTAAATAGACATTTATTGCTCTTGTAATGCTGCTTAAATAGACATTTATTGCTCTTGCATGCGTTGCGTACCCTAAAAACTTAAGCCGTGGTAAAAGAATTTACACAAAAACCGACAAAGTAGTTTTTATGTTCCTATTATTTTTATTTTGTAAGAATAATACGGTGTTGCTGAATTTTAGTAAAAAATATGAGGACATTCCCAATATGTAATCATTTAGCTATTGACATAGTAAAAATTGTAATAAAATCTTTATTAGTGTACCTTAATGAAGACAAATGTGTTAAAATAAATATAACGTTCGCTCTTTTTTTAGAAATGATATAAGGTTATATAGGTATTGACTTTCTTGATCCAAACGGTTTATGTACTGTCAGATAGGGGTTATAATTGCGAAAAAAAGTCAATTAGATAAGTTACCAGAAAGACCAACGGACAGACTGACGGAAAAGTTTGTTTCTTTATTACATACTTTGGACATTTACTCCACTTCTGAGAATCGACTAGCTTTTAGGTATCTTGAAAACTACTTTTAAGATCCTTCATTTTACAAGTGGTGCTATGCCTTCCACAAAGCCTCTAAGCCCAAGCCAATTCTATTAGATTTAATTTATATTGGAAAGGAGAAAGTTGAAGTAATATAATTTCTCATTAGAGTAATTTCGTCAACTATCTACATATTTTGTGAAAAGAGATTTAAAAATTAACAATTTCAAGTAATTCCTTTTTCATCATGTCACCTTTGTCATTTTTCTGATACCCTTTAGTGTAGGAGTGTGACTAACATTTTGGGTATTAGATGTTAATATATTGGAAGTACTTTCAGTGTTTTGTTGTGTTTCAGAATATTTTTCATTTTTAGGAGCGTTCCATAAACTTCCTTTCATGACTTTTTTATAATTACTAGTTTATCTTAAAGAAAAATCCGTAAATTTCTTTTACTAAGAACTTGACTCGTTATGAATCTTTTCTTTTACTAGGAATACTGAAGTGTGACCCGCATATAGTCATTTGGTAACACATGTATACTGCCTTTTCAAACATTTTATTGGACACCATTTTGTTCCACCATATTGGATTTGTACCAATATTCTACCAGTTTCTACCTAAGCCACACTGATTTTTGGGAAAAATTTAAAATAAATTGTGTCACACTTTTAAAAATATCATTGTACCACCATTTTGTTCCATCATGTTGAATCCGTACCAAAATTACCAGTTTATTCATATATCACATCAAATTTTTGTGCAAAATTTAAACTCAATCGGATAAGTGTTTTTTTAGTTATGCCGCGAACAAATAGGCAGACGGACAGACCGACAGATCGACAGACTGACGGAATTGAAAAAACATGTTTTTCGGCACCTAGAGACCCTGAAATGTGAATTGGGAGGGTGATTTTTTCACGATTACAATACTTCCGTTTTACGAGGGAAGTAAGAAACTTATTCAAATTTGGTTTCAAAATTTCATATTTGTTTTTGTTTTCAGTATTTACCTGATAATACCAAAGCTCCATTTTGGAGAGGCGATCCTTGTTCTGGAGAGAAAATAGCAGATGTGGACTTGCTCACCTCAGAATTCAAAATCCTTTGGACACCGCCTGAAAATCTAAGTACAATTGTGCTTGAAAAAACTATCGTACTAACAGCCGTTGGATCAGGTTGGTAACATTCTTATTTTAGTAATGTTTTATTATGACTCCTACTACAATAATTTTCTTACAGAATAATCTAAATTAATTCCCTAAAACATGATTTACTTAGTTATGGCCTCTTCGCCTACGATTTTTCAACACATGGCGCCGAATTAGAACACGGGCAAGACTTATGGCTCAATATTGCTTGTAATTTTATTTGACAATAGTTTCAACATTTAAAAAAAAGTATAGGCGTCACACAATACATTATTAATGCTATTCCTAGGTAAATATGTAAATTTGACTAGATGTATAAGGATAAATATGAATTCAACTGTTTCCTAAAATCGAAAGAGATATTAACACAGTACCGTCTAGCATTTATTAAAACAATTGTACAGGATGTTTAAGAAAAAACTCGATTTTTTCTGTAATATTTATGACTAAGATTTTTCCAAAAATGTTTCAAATTGTTCGTTTAGTGTATTTTTCTAGAGAAAATACAGGTTTTTTAGTTTTGGCATATATTTTTTCTTTTTTGAGTTACCCCATTTTTCAAAAATTCGTTTTAAGGCATTGTCATATTTAACGTGA
The DNA here is from genome assembly GCA_030620095.1 of Kuschelorhynchus macadamiae. Classification (NCBI taxonomy): domain Eukaryota; kingdom Metazoa; phylum Arthropoda; class Insecta; order Coleoptera; family Curculionidae; genus Kuschelorhynchus; species Kuschelorhynchus macadamiae. The sequence continues at coordinate 25,253 of JAUTXW010001704.1, forward strand.
GTCAATAATTTTCTATAAAACATATACTTCATGAATTATTTTTTCACAATTATTTTTTTTAACCCGAACCCCCACTGTGTAGTGGCGTGCATGAAATTGAATCATACGCTTTTTTTGTATTTATAAGAAATATTTAAAAACTTAAATACAAAAGGTTCTTAGATGCATCTAAGGGGCACTGTCTTTTTTATTACATAATTAAAGATTATTTTGTAAGACAAATTCAACGATATCTAAACAGAATCTGGTAGTTTACCGCTTTGGACTTTTTGCCTATTTTCTTCGAGTATCGGCTGAGTTGGAAACGCAATTACCACGATTGCTTTAAATTCTATTAATTATAAGAAAAAACTAAAAGTGGACACCTTTGCAGTATTTCTCTTAGCAAGGTTTTGGATTGCAATATAGTTAAATATGATATCGGGGAATATTGCAAAAAATACCTTAAAAGGAATTGTCATCAATATATTAGACTAAAGACAAATCTCAAATATTTTTTTGCAAAAAAAAACAAAACTAGTACATAGGCTATTTATTGACGACCAACAATACATCCCAAATAGCAAGTCACAAACCCTTGTTGTTATAATAGGTAAACTTATTGTAAGAACTTTATTTATATCTGTGCTTTTATACAGGGTATTCTATTTAAAAAAAAGATGTGTTTTGGCAAACATAGTACTCTCCCATGTGTGTATGTACGTCAATGGTTTTCTTAAGTTGAGTTTTATTTTCTTTATCAAAATTTAGGATTTTGCATTGGAAAAAAGGTGTAATATACAAAGAGATAAAATAAAATAGACATGTTTCACCGCTTGTTATTTTTTTTAATAACCGCTTTAAAACAATAGGTATTTTCGTTTTTTTTTTGTGCCTGCTTCATATCTCTAGGGATGACCTGTATACTAGAAAAAATGTTTTTATATACAAAATTATAAAATAAATTTGACCTATTTTGCTATTTTTAAGCAAGCGTAATGCTTCTGAAGCACAATTTTTTTGAATTTCAGGGGTCTGTTCCTCTCTGGGTCTCCGTTTATCCCTAGTTAACATTTACTTTTTTTGCAAGATTTAAAGCAAAAAATTTTATTTGGCCTCCGTTTTGTCTATATCACATTTAATGCTTGCACATAATTCGAAATGAATCTAATATGTAGTGTTTTAGGCTGATTTTTTTAAATATTTTAAATGGCCGGCATTTTGTTTTGCTATCTTATATTCACACCAAAATGTTACTAGTTCATTCCAATATAAAACCTAATTTTTGTACAAAATTTGAGGTAAATTGGATGATTAGTTTTTTCAGTAATAATTTTTTTAACGTTTCACTAAGCCGCCATCTTCTTCCGGCATATTGGATTTTTATCAAAATATTACCTGGCTACCCACATGTGACCTTAATTTTTGACAAAAATTTGAGGTCACCCTGACAAGTAGTTTTTACACTATGCCGTGAACTGACAGACAGACGGACGGAGTTGATAAAACATTTTTTTTTTTGGCATCTAGGGACCCTAAAACGTGAAGATATGTAAAACCTGAGAATGGCACACAATTTGAAATCAATCTATTAAGTAGAATTTTTTTATATTTTACTAAGCCCCCATTTTGTTCCACTATTTTGGATTCGTACCAAAATTATAGATAATGCCTACATAAAATTTGAGATAAATTGGATAAATAGCTTTTTAGTAATCATTTTCTTTAACATTTCACTAAGAGGCCATTTTGTTTTGCCATATCGGATTATATATCGGCCATATGTTACCAGGCCATCCCCATATGACCCTTAATTTTTTACGAAAATTTGAAATCAATCGGGTAAGTAGTTTTTAAGCTGGGTCCTAAACTGTCAGACAGTCGACAGGCGGACCGACGGAATTAATAAAACATATTTTTTGGCATCTATGAACGCTAAAACGTGAAGGTATATAAAACCTGAGAAGGTGATTTTTCACGATTACAAATACTTTATTTAGCCGTTATTTTGTTCCGCCATCTTGAATTAGTGCCTGAGTTTTACAGGTTCATCTGTATACCACAATTCTTTTTGGCATGCAATTTGAAATCAGTCCATTAAGTAGTTTTTAGGCTGAATTTTTAAATACTTTTTTAAACTGGCATTTTGTTCCGCCATCTTGAATTCGTACCAAAATTATACCGATTGAGTCCCACATAATACTTGATTTTTGTGCAAAATTTGAAATAAAATAGCCCGCCATTTTGTTTTGCCATATTGAATTTTTACCAGAATTTCAAGTCAATCACGTAAGTAGTTTTTAAGCTATGGCGATAACTGACAAACACACAGACAAACCGACAGACGGACCGACGGAATTGATAAAACATGTTTTTTGGCATCTCGAGACTTTGTTCCACCATCTTTAATTAGTACCACAGCTTTACGAGTTCATCTTTATACCACAGTTATCTATTACATACAAAATCATGCCCTTAAGTAGTTTTTCAGGCTGAATTTTTAAATATTTTACTAAGCCGCTATTTTGTTTTGCCATTGGATTTTTACCAAAATGTTACCAGGTCATCCAATATGAGTCTTAATTTTTGACAGACAGTCAGACCGACGGAATTGAGAAAACATATTTTTTAGCATCTAGGGAGCTTGAAACGTAAAGATCTGAAAAAACCTCGTAGGGTGATTTTTTTACGATTACAATACTTTTTACGATTACAATACTTTCCTTTTACGAGGGAAGTAATACAAATATTACAATTCAATATTATCTATGTAGAAACTAACTAAAACTAGATAAAAGGTAACCGACTAGATGGCAGAAAAGGTAGGATTTTAATTACTGAGTAATCAGTCTTGCAATCCTTCCTCACGATTAATAGTTTTGATGTTCTAATTTCATAAGGAATATAATTATAAATTATTGAACATATATATTTAAAAGATGATTTATATTTTTCTGTTTGACGAACAGGAATTTCCAAGTTATTTTGATTTCTATTTAAATTATTAATATTATTTCAAGTTTTTTCTTATAAATAGTTAGGCCATTTGTTTAAAATTATTTTATAAAAAAAACAAGATAAGTGGATTTTACGTCTAAATTCTAATTTATATAATTTAAACGTATTACGGCATACGTAACAACTTAGCGCTCGCTGCGAGGTGCTCTATTTTCAGCATTAAATTAAAATCATTAATAATAGAGATATAGTTCCGTCGAGATTTTTTAATTGGAAATTTCTTCTTCTTTAAGAATTTTTTTTCAGAGTATCGTATATGTTAATAGTTTCTGAGTTATTTACAAAAAAAATTAAACTACTTTTTTTTTAAAACGTATTTTGCTAATAAATTTTGAAATTGTTTATGTGCGGGTTTGAAATTTTGCACATATTTCTAAACTCTATACTTTTATAGAAATGACTGTATAGACTTGTTTATAGAGCAATGATGAGAAAAACTAAGATAGTTGGGACTTGAGTTTGAAAAAAAAATCATTTTTAAAAAATAAGTTATGTTTCTTTAAAAGTAAAACATATTTTTAAGGAAGATCAAACCTAAGAAAGTTGTTTTTTTATTCTTCTGTTTACTGCCTTAAAAAAATATTAGAGGAAAATTTTTTTGCAAATCCGGAAGTTATGGATAATGAAGAAAAAAATATGTTTTTCTTATATAACCTGTATGACAAATCCACCTATTAATTTAGAAAAAATCAATTGATTCACACAGAATATTTCTATTAAGTGCTGGCAGGCACATGCCGAGTTAAGAAATATTTCACTTTGAACTTATTATTATTTTAAGAATGCATTGCACCTAATATAAACCTCCTTTAAGAAAGCAAAATTATCTAATTAGTAGCATTACCTTCTGATTTGCCAATTCTGTAAAAAAAATCTGTGACCGTAAAAAATCCAAAAATAATTTTTATTTTAGTTTGATAGCACATCAAAATTACATAATAATATTATATGTTTTGTAGGAAATAAAATTTATTTCCCTGTTGGGCAAAACACAAATATTCTGATGTAATAAACTTTAGAGTCTTAAATTTTCCAAATGATTATGTACCTTTTTGGTATTTAAAGTATTTTTATTATATATACGAAAAACGCAATTTACACTTTCTCTGGCATTACCCAGTATTATTTTAAACGACGGTAATATTTAATGTGTTTATTGAGCCGTGGTTTATTGCATTTTGTAAGTGCAGAAATCATACTATTCCTTACTTGTTTTTCACAAAATGATTTGTTTTATTTGTAACATTATACCTGGCTACAAATGTTTATCTAGCGATTGATACTTGCAGCGGCGTAGCAAGATCCTATTGGCGTTTATTTAACAATCTCCGCTAAGCCTATTACCTCGGTGGCGTAGTCAAGCCTGCTCCCCGCGCTGTCTCGCCCTCTGGGGGGACTCTGCCTTTTGGCGCCTCCTGTGACAAAAACCCAAAGGATGTTTATTTTTCCTACATGTTTCTTTTAAATTTTCGCTTATTTTAGTGTAGTTTTACTCTTATATTCATACCAAAATGTTACCAGTTCATTCCTATATAGCTCTTGATCTTTGTGCAAAATTCGAGGTAAATTTAATAATAATTAGTTTTTTCTGACATACAGATAGGCAATCCGATAGACAGACCGACGAAATTGATAAAATATTGTTTTTTGGTCTCTAGGAACGCTAAAACGTGACGATATGTAAAGCCTCAGAAGATGATTTTTTTCAAAAAAACAAATATTATATTTAGCCGCCATTGTGTTCGGCTATCTCGAATTAATATCACAGTTTTACTAGTTTATCTGTATACCACAATTATTTATGGCACACAATTTGAAATCAGTCTATTAAGTAGTTTTTCAGGCTAAATTTTTAACTATTTTACAAAGGCGCTATTTTGCTGCTAATTGCTGAGTCAGATGTCTGCATGGAGAGTCTGAGTGATCGTATGAGGGCAAGAATCGCGGATTTGAGAGATTGGTTTAGTGCCAACAGGCTGGCTATGAGTAATAACAAGACGGAGAGTATGCTTTTTGGTTTGAGAGAGATTCAGTGTGAGAATGTAGATGAAGTACGGTTTTTGGGTGTATATCTGGACCCCACACTGAGGTTCGATAAACATATTGAGCACGCTGCTGGTCGTCTCACCAGAAGCATCTTTTTGTTAAAAAATTTTAAAAAAGTGTTGCCTGGGCACTGCCTCCTTCAGACTTTTCATGGGATTTCAGGGATCAGTGGCCTGCTATGCTATCTTGGCCTGGGTTCACTCAACACATGCGCAAAGAATATTTGCTTTGCAAAGAAGAGCCATAAGAACTATTGCTGGTCTAGGTTATAGAGAGGATGTCGGACACCTTTTTAAACAACTAGCAATAATGACGATACCCTGTAGATATATTTATGAAAGCCTTCTCTATTGCCACAGAAACATCACTCGGTTCAATCATAACCAAGATTTCCATCATTATCCGACCAGACAGGGTGATCTTCTAAGAATAGATTATCATAGGTTAGATAGGTCACAAGTATCTTCCAATTACTTTGGTCCAAAGTGCTTTAACATTTTACCTGACTACATTCGCAAACTACCTGAAAATTATTTTAAACGCAGGGTAAAGGAGTTAGTTATTCAAAACAGTTTTTACAGCATACAAGAATATCTACCGTTTAATTTCTGATAAAAATTTTTTTTCTCTTCTATTAATCGTTAGTGTTAGTCGAGACCCATGTTTTTAATTAAATTTGTAATGTCATATTTTTAGTATAGTTTGTTATATATAGACGTTTTATCGCAATTAATTTTACTTATATTATATTTGTTTAGCATGTATGACGTTTACATATTGATAGTTACATTTTAATGTTTTTATTAGTGTTTAATTTTTTACTTTTTATTTTTTGATTCTGACCTTGGCAAGATTTTGTAAATTGTGGCCGTAATATATGAATTACTGAATTACTTGTTCCGCCATTTTGGATTCGTAACAAAAATTGTACCAGTTGATTCCTACGTAATACTTGATTTTTGTGCAAAATTTGAGATAAATCGGATAAGTCTTTTCTAGTAATAATTTTTTTTAAATTTCTCCAGGCCGCTATTGTTCTTCCATATTGCAATTTACGCAGACGGACCGCCAAAATTGATAAAACATTTTTTGGCATCTATGGACGCTAAAACGTGAAGATATGTAAGTCCTAAAAGGGACTTTTCACGATTACAAATATTTTATTTAGCTGCCATTTTGTTCCACTATCTTAGATTCGTACCACAATTTTACCAGTTGATTCCTAAATAGTATTTGATTTTAGTGCAAAATTTGAGTTAAATTGGATAAGTAGTTTTTTGGTAACAATTTTTTTAACATTTCCCTAGGCCGTCATTTTGTTTTGCCGTATTGGATTTTTACCAAAATGTTACCAGGTCATCCCCATATGACTTTTAATTTTTGACCAAAATTTGATGTCAATCGGGTAAGTAGTTTTTTAGCTATGAGGCGAACATTAGACCAAAATTTGAAGTCAATCGCATAAGTAGTTTTTCATATCTATGCCGCGAACACACACCGACGCGACGGGGGTATATGGAGATGACCTGCTAACATTTTGGTAAAAATATAGTGGAATAAAATAGTGGCCTAGTAAAATGTACAAAAAAATATTCCTAAAAAAACTAATTATCTAGTTTAGCTCAAATTTTGCAAAAAAAAATCGATGGTAAAACAAAATAGGGGCCTAATACAAATATTGCAAAAAATAACCTGAAATCTACTTATTAGATTGGATAAGTAGTTTTTAAGTAATATTATTTAACATTTCACTAGGCCGCCGTTTTGTTTCGCCACTTGGAATCTCACCAAAATTTTATCAGTTAATATCTAGATAATACTCGATTTTTCTAAAAAACTTCAACTAAATTGGTTAAGTAGTTTTTTAGTATTTTTTTTAACATTTCACTAGGCCGCTATTTTGTTCCGCCATATTCGATTTTTACCAAATTGTAACCATTCCATCCCCTTATGACACTAGATCTTTTATTAAAATTTGAAGTTAATGGGATAAGTAGTTTTTGAACTATGTCGCGTACAGACGGACAGACCGACGGAAGTGGGAGAACATGTTCTTCGGGTCCAGGAACCTGCAAACGCAAAGATCCGCAAAAATCTCGAAGGGTGATTTTTCACGATTACAATGCTTCCCTTTTACGAGGGAAGTAAAAACAGTACATACTTCGCAATTTTGCAGCTGAAAAGTGTTCTCGAAATTGAAGCACTACCTTGTTTTGTACTTACTATGCGTTGGCATACTCTCATATTGCTCTTAGCATATTGGTTTGGGTCAGCAGCCCCTAAATGGGGATTTTTGTCAATTTGAAAAAACCCTAGCCCTTATCTTTCATTTGAGTGTGCGTGAATTATGTAAAAATATCTTTGTAAATAATAAAATCCTGACTGTTCCAGGTATTTAAATGTACAAATCTTTAATGTATATGAAGTACAATATTTCAAAATTTGTTTTTTAAATAACAATCACAATTATATAACAAGAAACAACCTTTTCCTCACAAGACAGACAACCAACTTCAAAAATTTTCTAGACTACAATTTTATTGTACTATTCAATAAGTTACCGGTAGACTTAAAGAAATTAAATACTAATTTATTTAAAAAGCAAATACATAAATACACATTATTATTCAATAAATGAATTTTTGGACCAATAAAACAAAATGTAACTTGCGTTACACACTGTAGATCTGATTGATATTGTAAATATTGGTTTTTGTTTCATATACCATTACAATGTTTGTAATTTTTAAATTTCGTTACCTATTTTTTAATTTGTAGTTTAGTGACAGCAGTTACTATCTATGTAACAAGTCCTTATTCTGTTGCTTACTACTTTGCTGTTTTTTTTTTATATAATAACAATAGTTACTACGAATACCATGTACCTATCTTTATTTATTTTTATGCTTTGTTTACCTCAATATATTATTATTCTATACACCTACTGACATGCCAAGACATTGTATTCTGAATTTCTTATGGCTAAATAAAATGTTTGAAGTTTTGACGGAACTAAATAAAATGTATACGTACATAATAAGAAGATTAGCAAATTCATATAAATTATTCTTGATATGCAGTTCAATTTAATGATAATCACTGATCATTCAAAAAATAATTATATGTAACATAAGATATTTGTCTTTTGTGCAGACAAAGAGGATAACATTAATTAAGCTCGTTATTCAACGGCAAGATAAAAAATAAGATACCTATGATCTTATACCAAAATCTTAGTATGACTGTCTAGTGGTTTAGCTAGCTAAAAAGAGAAAGTATTCCTTAAAATAAATGCAAAGGTCAATGATTAACTTTATTATTATTGAGAAGATAGTCAAACATATACTAAATAGGCGTAGAAAAAAGTTAATACTCAATCAAGAGTGTATTTTGAAATTTCTTAAAGTTATATACAACTATTAAGTTTTTATGAAAATAAAAAATTTTAAATTTATACTGAAATTTAAATTCTTGAATTTACAAGGGATCTATATATTGAAAACCTGACGTTAATAAATAGGTAGCTAAATCTTAAAGACAGACAAAATATTAGTAATGCGGAATAAAAAAATGATACAAAAGTGTACTTAAACTTTACTAAAAATAATAAAGATACGATAAATTTCGAAGTGAAAAGAAAACAAAATTTAGAAATTTACAGAACTTTGTAGAAGAAAATTCAAGAATAATAATAATAAGGTAAATTCAAAAGAAGGTAATTTTAGGATAATGGCTGTAATTTTACTTAAATTTGAAAAATAAATGAAAAAGAATATATTATATAGGTAATTATAAGATAAATAATTAAATTTCAAACAAATATATTACAAAAGAGAAGAAAAATGCGGAAATGTTAACGTTTCAGAATCACAACAAAAGGCAGATAATAAAGCCAATAAAAGTACTTAACTTACTTATCTTGTATTAGTGCAAAGTAGATATTCCAACCGTGTCTAAAGTCAGGCGTCTAAGTGTATCAAACTGCAAAGTGGTTCATCATCCATCAAGTGCCCTCAACTAATAATTCCCAATCCGGCACTTACATTTGCAGGCAGAACCCTCTATAGCAAAATAGACATCAGATTCAAGGAATTCACCAGAAATCTCCATTAAAAACCGCCAAGCTACCTTAGGCGATAATGCTACTTTTCCGAGTTTCACTTTTTTAAAGTTTTGAAAACTAAATTATATAAGTGGAATTACATAGGAGTAGAATTATATAGCAGAAGTAAAATCATATTTTCATAGAAGTTGAATATGTTCATCATGAAAGCAAAAAAGTCCTGTAGTGGTAGCCCACCTGGACCTAAAAGTTTCAAGAATTTTCTATTATTTATTTTATTTGCCTGCTGTTTACGCTTCTTATCTGTTGGTCCCATTTAAGGTTTTTAAAATTTGTAATTTAAATCCAACAAATGTTGCATGCGAAGAAAATTACTTCAAACAGCTCACATTCCAAAACACCTGACCTGTCTTTTCAGATTCAAGCTCAGAAAAGAGGATGGGTAGTTTTGTTCGATCAGTTTTATTGATATATATTCATAAAAAAACCATGACTTCATAAACAAGAAAACCCTCTACATATAACAAAACATACATAACTTCCCTTGAAATCGTATTCCTTGTTGCCATAATACGTTTTTTAAAAGTCAATATTGCACCTAGCCAGTAGCGGCGTTAAGTTTGTCTTCAAATCGGTTTTCCAATGGTGTAGTCAATTGCATATTAACAAAAGTGAAGTTTTATGTTGTATAAAAGACATTTTTTGAAAATTGCTGTTTATGGAATTTTATAGATAATTTAGTTAATTTTACAAAATTCTAACGAGAATATCAAAATGTTTGTATATATAAAAAGCGAAAATGAGAAATATTATGTTTTGTTAGTAGTTTCTTGATTTTGCTATTTGCTATGAATCACGTGCAAGTAGGTGTATTTTCTAACTATTTTTTGGATTTAAGGTTTTGACCTTTTCTATAAGTTATGTTGGAGATAAAATTACCAAACTGATAAAATTCTAATTAGTCTTTTCTGATTCTAGGTCCTTTTTGCAACGATCCATTCCAGCATACGTGCATGCGAATAGGACGCATTCCTATGCTCTGCATATCGGACCACTTACTCTGTGACGGTATACAGAATTGCCCAAAAAGTTCAACCAATAGCGACGAAGATCCCAAACTGTGCAGCACTGCAAAGAATGCTTGGGAAAATTTTGTAGTGGAGCTAGTAAAGAAGTACAGGCCCCAAACTGAGAGCGATGGAAAGTTTGGGATGAGAGTCAATTCCAGTGATGCATCCCTGGAGTGGTTTGAGAAGGTATTTGATAACTTGGGACGGAAAAATGGTGAGAATTTTGGTTTTTATGCTACTTAAGTTAGACTAAATATTTCTTGCTATTGCGTAAACATATATCTAGAAATAACCGGACTTAATGAATATGTTATATTTATAAGGATTGTATAATAATAGAACTGACTTACCCATACGGTCCAATATTTACTGCAATGATACTCAACCTTTTATAGAGAGCCGTAAAATATCAACAACAGGGGCGCAAAGGTAATTACAAAAAATAATGGAAATATTATATTTCCTAACTAGTACGCAAGGTAAGTCTTGTTAGCAGATGGGCTGCAGTTGATTGAATGATGCAAAACGGAGTTCGAGCAGCAGTCGAGTGCGAGCAAAACACATTGCGCAAGAATTAGGAAGTGTATGTTTTCTATGAATTGTATACAGAAAATTATGAGAAATGAAAAAATGAAATTAAAACAAGGGTAGGTAAATATACAGTTAGCCGATCTAACGATTTTAAGTACACTAGTAGATTTTGGGGCCCTCACCACGAATCCGATGTCACATTTTTTATCTGTCATTTGTTAAAATTGTGATAGTTTTCTTCTTTTTGTGTTTGACGTGAGCATTGTCATTCAAAAAAGAAAAAGATAAAAAAAATTTTATCAAAGTAACAGTTTTTAAAACAGTTTATTATGAGTATCGCCGATATATGGTTTTATTGACAAACCTGGTGTTAACCCGGTGCAGATCTACATAGCGGTATCGTAAATTAAAGCTATTAATATAAAATGTGAACGGAGGTACAGGTGAATCTGTACCGGATAACACCAGGTTCTTTGGCATCATCTTTAAAGCTATATATAATATAGCAATAGTAATATAGCCCTAAAAATGATGTCTTCGCGCCCCGGCGCTTAACTTGGTGCTAACCTGATAGCGATTCTCCTAGTGCCTCCGCGTAAATAATACCAAAAACTTCCTCATTAATAAAATTTGTTAAATTTGGATTTAAAATATTTCTTGTCGAGCGCCACTGGTTGCCAACATAAAACAGAAAAACAAGAAAAATTCCTTATTAAAAATAGCAATTGATAGATCTAATTTTATTAATGATATTTTTGAGCGAAATAACGTTAGAAATTGAAAAATATATGTAATTTTGATAAGTTAATTGTGTATTCAATCGGTTTCTATATGTATAAGATTATGATCTTTGACGGATATGTCGGAAACGAAACACTGGCGAAAAAATGTTATTTCGGATTAGTGATCCGCGCCCCAAAATCTACTAGTGTACAAAAAATAATTATAATCGGCAAGGGTACGACTAACTCCATATTTACCTAAAATTCTAATAATGCAATAACAAAAAACGAACAGTTTTTTTTATTAATGTCATATTACAGGCAAAAAACCAATGGGTAATTAGTTACTTTTTTACACCACCGCCGATTTTAATGATTTTTGGTATACAGCTAGATTTTTACACTCTGATCACAAACCCGAAATCAAATTTATTTATTGTTTTTCTTGTCTTGTTTTATCTAAAAAATTGGAAATAGTAACTTCTCCTTCATGTTGGCATCTTGACATCATGAGAAACCATCGAGCTACAACTTTAAAACATAATTGATACAAATTACAGTCGCTGATAGGCAATGTAATATAAATCAATTATGAATATTTTGTTCCATACATAAGGTGAATCGCTATCACTACGTCGATTGGTAGCGAGTTAGCATCAGGTTAGGAGCCGTAAACATCATCGTTAAAGCCCTAATATAAAAAGTGCTCAACAATTTTTCTGGATACCTAAACTAAAATTGAAGGAAATCTAAAATAGGCAATGTAGGCATTTACTTATTAAATGATCCTATGAATTATAAAAACCAACGCTGCAATATATAGAGTTAAATGAAATCATGGTTTTATTACAAAAACTTGTGCCATTAGTTTGCAAAATTTTGTCCGCCCTAGCGCACTCGCGTGCATTTGAGCTTTCAAACCAAAACAACAAATAAGAAAAACATAAATATCAACACAATATATTGATGACTTTTCTCTCGCTCTTTTTATATTTAGCTAACATTGTTGCCTTATAAACGCTTGTAAGCGTTAAAATCTTCCGGACATTACCCTAGCATCATCTGTACCATTATTCCAGGACATTTAAATAATCATGCATTGTATTTTGTATTGGTTTGCAAAACATGAGCCCTGAAACTACTAATATTCCATCTTTCATCCTAACATAAACTATTAAATGATTTTTTTGCCTATATATCTCATTAGGTTGAATTTAGACAAGTCTGCCAAGCAGTTTTTCGCCTATTTGAGGACGAACGGGATCACAGTGGGATGGACTTCAGTTTTCATTTTGAACTGCACCTGGCTTAGCTGGCATAATAAATTCAGTTGAAAACCTAAAGAGCTGTGTACCCATGCAAAAGTAATTAAACAAAAATCGGTCTGTATAACGTGTATATTATCGAAATCCAAAGTACTGTAGTTTTAAAATGTGATTTGTGTTCGTCAGCGTTTGTTGTGTCCTTGTTACATGTAGATTTTTAAAGTGCATTGATTTGGAAACCATGTGTCTTTCTACCTTTTACTGACGAGTAAGATTGACGATAACTTGTTAGTCGAAAGCGTTGTTATAATTTTTAGATTTGGATAATATACACGTTATACAGACAAACTTTTTTTTTGTTTCATAAGAAATTCATCCCCAATTATGTGCGGCTTTTCGCATCTATCTATTTGATTCGAAACTTTGTAAGACGCTAGTTAAGCCTCTTCGTTTACAGGAAAAGTTTTTTAAAATGCTTTTCATAACATTTTTGTTCGGCAGCAAAAAACTCCAGGGGCTTATTAATACAATCGCTACGAACTGTTTCCAAGTGTAACATTTTGGTCACAACTAACAAAAGGTTGAGAAACGCAGATTTACTGAATTATTGTAAGAGAATTGATTATTTATTGTGTTTCTTACAAATTGTGACATCTTTTTTAAACATTTTAAGACAACCCTACAGTCAGCTTTAAATTATTTGTTAGATTTTTGAAAATAATTTTGTCAAAACTGAAATTCCGCGGTTCTTGATTTTAAATATATAATAGTAAATTAACAATTTTACATATGTTTTACGGGTTAGGATCGGTTTCGTTATTTTTTTATTTCTAATAACTAAAGGGTAGGAGCTGGGATGCTTTTTTTCTAGTATAAAGCTACTGCAATAAATGCCCACTGATAACTTCAATATTTTTAAACCATTTTTGGTATATTAATCGTAATTTTTTTTCACGATTGTTGTGTATTTATATGAAAAGTTAAGCTATAGCTACTGGACTTTGCTAATATTTATGTCTCTTCGTTGGCTATCTAAGCTACCGCCAGGGCTGGGTTCTGGTTTTTAGGGAGTCAAACACGTTTACGTCAAATTTCCTTCCAATCCTTAGGGTGTTTCCAAAGGTTCTGTTCTTTGTTATTCGTAATTTACGTTTCTGACATGTGCAAAGATATAAACTGCAACAGTATGCCGACGATTGGCAGCTATATATCCCTATTAACAATCAAAACATAGATATTGTGCAGACACAGCTTATTTCCGATTTAAAGAATATTAAATAATTTGAAAAAAGTCATAATTTAAAACTAAATGCAGCGAAATCCAAAATTCTGGTTCTGGATAGAAATAACGTTAGAAATAATAGAGAATGAACTCCAAATTCGTATAAATAATAATATAATTCCCACTGTACATGAAGAAAAAATCTGGGTGTGACTTTTGACAGTTAATTTTCTTTCGAATCTTATATAAAAACTAAATTAAAAGACGCTTACCTTCGTCTAAGAAAACAAACAAAAATACTTTTTATGCGAGAGATTAATACTTTCATTATTTGACGATGCTGATAGCGTATATAATATGGAGAATCTTTGTCATGGCTTACGAAAAGAATGATACAAAAAATTCAAAATATCACCTATAGGGACCACATTACTCCGCTTTTGAGCGATGCAAACATTTTGATTATGCAACATCGGAGAAGACATCATATGTACACTCTTATCTACAGAATAATTATTTAAGAACTATATTTTTCCAGTTTCGGGCACGTTCACGAAACCAGAAACAATCAAAATTTTGTCATATCTCTTCACAGGACGGCGACATTTCAACACTTTCATTCATTTACATTTGTAGCCGTTCAAATGTGGAACGGTTACTCGGCGGAGGTTAGGTTAGGTTAGGTTCGCCTTGACATTTTTGCCAAACATGTCAAGGCAAAATTGTTGCAAGAACATTGTTTGTTGTAATATTTTTTTTAACTTGTATATATTGATGCATTTCCCGAGCATGATGGGTTAGTTTGGCCCGCCGCCCGGTTGCGGTACTGCCTCGTCCGCTCTTTTCGTTGCTTTTGTCTTATTTCTCTCTTCTATGCAGCCTCCTGTAACAATTTGGTTGCATATATATAAACATATTTAGGAAAAACTTTTATTTTAACATGCATATTGCTATATCCATCGTTTTCTTAATTCTTGTTAACTAGTTGTCTTCGATTAATATATTATTAATTCCAAGGGTCGCCTTGCATGTCTACTTTATCATAAAGTGTACAATGTGAACGGTTTTTAAAATCGAAAGGTGATCCATTTTGCTAAGATATAATCAGAATTAGTACTATTTCTTCAGAAAATAAATAGTTTTTGAATTTGAATTTGAATATGTGCCATGTAGAATAAGCTACGAACTTTATACTTATTGATATTTTGTCTTCCAGGAACAAACACAACAAAAGTCGTCAACGAAACCCACAGTGCTACTGAATCAATTTCGGCTATGCTAAATAAGTACGGGCCTTGGGGATATCTAATGATGGGACTTCTTATTTGTGGCACGGTGTTGTTCTTTTGTGGTCTCTGGGAATGCTGCTGCAAGAGACCCAAACCGGAAGTTGACACTCCACCCATGACAACGCCTACAACTGTTTTAGTTATGAATTGTGAGCAGGGGGTCCCAACGCCAACGCCACCCCAGTATGATGATTTGGATTTACCCCCTTCTTACACCACATTGTTTCCTTTGGATGAAGGGCGTTATACTTCATTAACCGAGGAACCAGTGCCATCTAGTTCAACAAGCGAGAATGAAAAAAATGAAGATTTAGGCCAAAGTTCAAGTGAACAAAGTGTTCAAACTTTTACAATTCAAGAAACTGTTCAAATTAATCGTGAAAACGATAATAGTACTAGTCATGAAGAAGTCTTAACGAATTCAGACTCAGGATAGTGAATTTAAAAATAATTTTTACTCATTTTGTGTGATATTACGACTGATCATGTAGTTATTTAGAGTTTACGGACATCACGCGTATTATAATATTTATAATACTAATTTTTTAAATCGTTTTTATTTACCTGACGAATGATTTTTATAATAAAAAAGAAGTTTTTGACTTGTCGTTTCATTTATTTAGTTTGTAAGTACTGTTTAACACTTCTGAATAAAATACAAAAACAAGCGTTAAAATAAAGATTAAATTAATAATATCTACGCAAATGAAACCGAAAAAAATCGGTAAATTTCCTTTACCCCGAACTCGTTATGATTTTTTTCCATTTCTTAGTAACAGTGAAGTGTGACCGATTTTAGTTCAGTACATAGTCTTTATTGTGTAATATATATTGTCTTTTCATTTTGATTGGGCGCCATTTTCTTCCATCACATTGGATTCATTTGACTTGGGCATAATTTAAAATAAATTCTATATATATATATATATATATATATATATATATATATATATATATATATATATATATATATATATATATATATATATATATATATATATATATATATATATATATATATATATATATATATATATATATATATATATATATATATATATATATATATATATATATATATATATATATATATATATATATATATATATATATATATATATATATATATATATATATATATATATATATTCGATAATTTAAAATAGGTCTTTTGTATTTTTACTGGATCCTAACCCCAAATAATACATCACGATAACATAACAAGAGGATCGTTAACGAAAGCCATTTAGAACCTTAATATCTTGGAAATATCTGCGGACCAACGTAGTAGGTAAAGACTGATAATATGGGTTTTATGCAGGATATAGAATTTATGTGTCCTGAGGATGTAACAATAAAGTTGACAAACGTCGACAATTTAAAAACCCCAAATAATACACCACTCTAACATAACAACAAGAGAATTGCTAACGAAAACCATTTAGAAACTTAAAATTTGGGAAATATCTACGGACCAACAGTGTAGGTAAAGGCTGACAACATGGGTTTCGTGCAGGATATATAATCTATGTGTCCTGAGGAGCAACAATAAAGTTGCGAAACGTCTACTATTTAAAAATACACTTTTGTTATTTTTTACTGGATCCTAACCCTAAATAATACACTACTCTAACATAATATCAAGAGGATTGTTAACGAAAATTATTTAGAACCTTAATCTGAGAAATATATGCGGACCAACGTAGTAGGTAAATAATATGGGTTTCATGCAGACATATACAGGATCTATATATGTGTCCTAAGGATGCAACAATTAAGGTGCAAAACGTCGAGATTTGTTTTTTTATTGGATCTTAACTCCAAATAATACACCATTCTAACAATTTTTTAAACATTGTTCCGCCATATTGTAATTTTTCGTCAAAATTTGAAGTCAGTCGGGTAAATAATGCTTAAGCTACGTCGCAAACTGACAGATAGAAAGACAAACCGACGGGATTGATAAAACATATTTTCTGGCATCTAGAGACTCTAAAACGTAAAGATGTGTAAAACCTGAGAGGGTGATTTTTTACAATTATAAACGTTTTATTTGGTCGCCATTTTGTGCGGCCATCTTGAATTAATGCCACTATTTTACTAGTTGATCCCTATGCCACAATTAATTATGTCACACAATTTGAAATCAAACTATTAAGCCGTTTTTTCAGGCTGAATATTTAAATATTTTATTAGGCCACCATCTTGGATTCGTACCAAAATGTTACTAGTTGATTCCAACATAATACTTGAGGTTTTTCCAAATTTGAGATAAATTGGATGATAGTTTTCTAATAATAATTTTTTTAACATTTCACTGGGCCGCCATTTTATTTCGCCACATTGGATTTTTACCATAATGTTACCAGGTCATCCCCATATTACCCTTAATTTTTGATAAAAATTTGAAGTCAATCGGTTAAGTAGTTTTTAAGCTATGCCGCAAACTGACAGACGGAAACATATTTTTTGGCATCAAGCGACGCTAAAACGTAAAGATGTGTAAAATCTGAGTGGGTGATTTTTTCATGATTACAAACATTTTATTTGGCTGCCATTTTGTTCGACCATCGTGAATTAGCACCACTATTTTACTAGTTGATCCCTATACCGCAATTAGCTATAGCAGACAATTTGAAATGAAACCATTAAGCAGTTTTTTCAGGCTGAATTTTTAAATATTTTATTAAGCCGCCATTCTGTTCCGCCATCTTGAATTCGTACTAAATGTTACCAGGTGATTCCAACATAATACTAGATGTTTTTGCAAAATTTGAGATAAATTGAATGAGTACTTTTTTAATAATAATTTTTTATAACATTTCACTAGGCCGCCATTGTGTTTAGCCATATTGGATTTTTACCAAAATGTTACCAGGTCATCCCCATATGACCTTTAATTTTTAACCAAAATGTGAAGTCAATCAAACAGACAGACAGACCGACGGAATTGAGAAAAGATGTTTTGCATCATCTGGGAACACAGAAACGTTAAGATCTGAAAAAAACTCGGAGAGTGATTTTTTCAGGATTACAATACTTCCCTTTTACGAGGGAGGTAAAAAACACGAGGTAACATCTTTAAGAATATAGGTCAATTCTTCAGATTGAACTGAGTGTCAGTTGGTAAAATAATATTAATTTTAAATTTTGGTTTATTATCAAGACGTTTCTACCATTTTATCACCTTCAACAGTTACCTAAAACAAAATAAAGTTACTGCCTTGGGAGTTTAGTGTTATTCATAATGTTTTTTATTATCATAATTTTTAATTCTAAATTCCTCTATGAATAACATAACACACAAATTTTAAACGTTTGAAAAAGTGTTTCAGCTTACCTTGATCTAGTTAATACAATCCATAAACATTATTACATTTATATTTAAAATTGATAAATAGGAGTAACAGGACACACATACTTTACTATACATTTAAACAGTAGGGGCTCCTCCATTAGGTCATATGGTCAATGACCCCCCAATAAATATTTCCAAATAGAAAATAATAAAAAATTTATATTTTTTAATTTGTTTTAAATTTGGAAATTCCTTCTATTATTTTAAGCGTGTAAAAAAAATATATTCCTTAAATCACGATCTAGGTTTTGTGAAAAAACCAGAAAGTCCGATAACTAAATAACGCGTAGACTTGACATTTAATTAAGTATAAATGAATAAAAAACGAAAATTTTGACTTAGATCCGAATAAGGGAGGGCTCATCCCTCAAGCATTTGGTTTGAAAAAAAAAAGAATTTAAAAAAAATATGTGTTTTAAACAGTTTATATAGTTTTTTTTTTTGTTTAAAATATGTTTTTAACTCCAAGGCAAGAATAATGTTTTAACGATCCTCTTGCTGTTACGTTAAAGTGGTGTATTATTTGGGGTTAGGATCCAATAAAAAAACAAGTCTTTTTTTTAACTGTCGACGTTTCGTAACTTGCAATGTTGCATTCTCAGGAGAAGTTAAGTTTGACTGTTGATGTCAAATAGATGATTAAAACATGGGTGAGCTCTTCAATTTGATACCTATCACGATGAAATATAAATATATAATTTTTTTTATCTTCAGCAAAACCAATTGTATCTTCGTAAACCATATATTTTGTTCAATAAGACTTTCTTAAATTAACCATTTCAAGTAACTCATTTTTAATTGTGTCATTTTTATACGTCACAAGTTTTCTTGAAATATTATCGCTATCGCAATTATATTATATATGTTATTTCTTTTAAAGTAAACGATCCGATATCATTTTTCTCTAAGAAACGGTTGGTAAGTTTCAAGCTTCTGAGAATGGTATCTGGTGTTGTTCATAACTGCATTCATGTATTCGTAACTTCTTTCACTTAAATGTTAGTAAACTGCCTTCCACAAACCATCTTCCTTTGCCAGAGTTCGCTTTAATTCCAATGGACCAACCTCATAAAAAAACTTGGCTCGTACTTGTGTTTTTATCCTGTTGTATTTTGGTTCTTTAGATGTGAACAAAAGTTCTAGACCTGACGGTTTTCTGAATTTAATGACATTTACTTAGCTAATTTTGATATATGTCATTAAAAATGTTACAAAAATCTTGCTGTTTATGTATTCTGTTCTCATAAGACAGTATCATTAAATTTTCCAAGTTTTTTAAGGTTTCAGTTAAATCAAAGGTTAAATCATCCAGCTCTGTAAATCAATGTAAATCAAACTGACATTGTCAGGTAAGACATATCAACTATCAAGTAGGCTTTCATGTGCAGGTACTTTAATAGGTGATACATTTAAACATCGATATTAAATCATTATTTTTTAAAAAGCATTTAACCTTCGAAACACTTACTTCCATTGACAAGTATCGAGGATTCTAAGCAAAACTCGAAAATGCAATAAAGGGTATTCCATTTAAAAAATAAAAGTTCTCATCAATTACAGAAAAAGGGAAAACTTGGGAATATTGTAAATGTCACCATTGAATCAGGCATAATTTTATGCCTATGTACACAAGATTTCATTAAAAACAGGTGAGCGAAACAGAGATATTTCGAGTGTTCCATATTTTTGTTACACACTGTATAAATACGTTGGAGTAAAAGCTGATTATGACAGACTCTTAAAAAATACCAACTCTAGCTACTTTCCAAATCAAATATCATACGCTGATAATAAAAGTAGGGTCAGTTGAGGAATTCTTGATAATTTTATTTTTTAATATAACCATCGCATTTCCAAAGTAGATAATATTACAACATTAATACTTCAGAAAAAATTTGGTGATATAATTAAATGGTTATTAAATATATTTATGGATAAAGTAAACATCATGTAAAAACAAATAACAATTAGCAATTTGGTCTATAGTTTAAAATTTTGACGAGACTTTTTTGTTTGCTATGTTCTATTTCTAAAGACACTTTCCAACTCTGCCGCCATGGCTGAACTAAAATAGTGTATAAGATATAAAAGTTCGATTCTCTTCTTAGTTTTCTTGAATGTTTTCAATATTGTAAATAGTAAATACCAGGGTTTGACTAAAAAATCGAATTAAAACGGCAAAACTAGTAATTTAGTTACCGTTCGTGGTTGTCTTAATTTCATAAAAAATATTCGAATTCAGTTATTGACATTCACGAAAGGCAGTCGTTTTCTCGTTGCTAAGTTCGTTATTTCAGGACTATAATTAGTCCATTACGGTCCTAGTCCTAGCCAAAAAATGTATTATAATCAAACTGAAGCCAGAAGATAAAAATAAATTTTAGGTTGGGAAGTGTCAAATGCCAAAAAATGGGCAAACAATAAGGTGAAAGTAAAATCAGTATATCGAGTGAAATTAAATGTCTTGGTGTTTATATCATCACTGAAGTGGCGCCATCACGTTAATATTTTCTGTAACAGAATATCCACTTTTTGCTAATTGATAAAAATTATAAATACATATTTAGATTTTAATATGTCTAAAGTAGTATATTTTAATAACTGCTATCAATTTTTACAACAAATTGCCAATTAAATTTAAAAGTCTTGAAAGGACTGATATTATATCCAGGAGGATATTAATTAAACATAATGATTAATTATAGTAATTAATCGTATGTGAAAATTGTTTATATATTGTTGGTATTTATTAGTTTACATTCTAAATTTCGATTTAAATTCACTTTCTGACGTATGTAAAATTTTGTATTTTGTACAAATATGTTTTAAAATAATTACTACTTATATCTTGTCATATTGCATTGGGCTGAGTAAATATCAGATTTGTAGATAAGTTCATCGTAATTGTTCTTGTGGCTGGCCTGCGAATTTTTCTTTCCGTTTACTTGATGAGATTTGCTTAATATTTAATTTTATATGATTACAGTTTATGTTTTCTAGTAACATGAGGTCAATGCTAACTCATATGCACAATTTTTGAGATTCTCTTGGTTAGTTTTACTAAGAAATGACAATAAACTAATAACCTCAGCTTACTCATGGTGGGAGGAAAAGCTTACTATAAGACATCGGAGGTAATCAAACAAGCGAAATTAAAAACTATACAATTTTTTATTTTGGAAAATAATTATTAAATCTCCGTTTATTCTAGTGTCCTCCGTAAGTGAAGTACGCTTGACCCAGACCATAAAGTACAGCAAGGAAAAAGAATATTCTTATTTTATACCGCTCTTCGCTAATTTTTACTAACATTCAATATCTTTCTTATTTCAATTCAAATAAATCAATATAAGCCAACTCTCCGATTGCTAATTTTCAATATTTTAGTTAATATTATCTCTATTATGAGCTATTCTAACAATATATCACCGGCAAAATCTGATTCATTAAATGTCAATCAAAAAAGGTGATTTTACATTGGATGACATTTATACACAAAAATTTACAAAAATATTATTATTATTATGACCTCCAGAAGAAAAAGCAGAAAAAATAAATCTAAATCCAAAAATGAGACCACCGAAAAAAATACTAAATACAGTCCCCACGCATTCTTCAGTTTAGAGGAAATTTCCCAAATTAAGAGCACACTTAAAATCAAAGAAGTGGTAACTATTAGTTTTAACCTAGCTAGTCTAAAAATATTTAACGATTCCTAAAATTTTAGCTCAATATTCCCATTGCTATTGGATGTGTAATTCTAAATAAATTTGAAATTTTGGCTAAAGCTGTAAAATGTGGTGTGGATATCAACGAACTTGGACCAGTAAGTATACAGTTGTTACATGAGATTTAATTATTATATTAAGGAAGATAATTATCTAGTTTCAACTGCCACTCTTATTTTCAAAAATATTTGATGTACTCTATCATGATGTTTTTTGTCAGTTTCATATTAGTCCTATAAAAACTAGCAGTTTTCCGAAGATTATATAAACTTATAGTACCTATAGAAGCATATCTTAATAAACTAACTTTTATAACGGACAAAGTTGATTTTGACTTTCACTTATAACTATATTTATGTACAAGACTAAGATTATTAC
This sequence comes from Kuschelorhynchus macadamiae, assembly GCA_030620095.1. Taxonomy (NCBI): domain Eukaryota; kingdom Metazoa; phylum Arthropoda; class Insecta; order Coleoptera; family Curculionidae; genus Kuschelorhynchus; species Kuschelorhynchus macadamiae. The sequence goes on from JAUTXW010001704.1 coordinate 47,922, forward strand.
ACTGACTTTGGACTTAGATTACTTTTAGCAGTACACTGCAGAAAAAGAGAAAACATTTCCCAGCAAAGTTACTTTCACTAAACGAGGTTGAGAAAAGGTAAGAACATTGAATACAACATGCATCTTTACCCACGTTTAATGAAGACAGGGTGCACCGAACCTTTAGTCCAAGTTTAGGTTGACGTGTTATCTCTTATCAATAATCATCACACGAATCTTAACCTTTTATAGGACTAACATGGATCGCCACCCAGCCTATTTTATAGAGTTCTTAGTTGTATTATAAATTCCCAAATGATACATATATTTTCACTCTATCCTGATATTTTATTTATGATTCTATCATCTACCAGTGGCAGCTCGTGGATTTAAGAACAGGTGAAGCGTAGCGTAGCTAGGTGCACAGCGCCGCAGACGCAAATTTTTCGGGGTGCCACGCCCAAACTGGCTGTTTTTTATGTTAGTTATCCTAGATAGCTTTGAAGCGTTTTTGAATATTTAGGGGAAATAATATGAATTTATAAGATTTTACATATATTTTTTGGTTTTTAAAAAACAGTTATGTACCTATATCTTAAAGCTAATTTCGATTCGATTCGATCGATGCAAAACTGTTTCCGCCTCCGATGATCCGAACGCACTAATTTACATTAATTCTATACCAAGCGAACAATCGCCTGCAAATTTAAGAGCGAAAGCCGGCGCACACTGGTCGAAATCACTTAATTCATGGCATTGATGTTAGTAAGCCAAACTAAAGGTCCAGTATGCATAACATTTTTTATTGCCACTTAACCAAATACCAAATCTAGAAAATTTTTATGTTAGAGACTAAATATAATATACAGGGTGAAGCTATATGTCGAATATTATGTATTTTTGTAAAACGGAATTTTCATTTTAATTGCTTAAACATTTTAACACTAATAACTAATGAAACACACAGAAGCAAAATTTACTGGTTTGATTAAATATACAAGGTAAACAAACATAATTAAAACTAAAGTATGGAAAAATTGGCTCAAAAATGTTATGTTTATCTAGTTAAATACAGATTCTTAATAAATTAAGTATAAACTATTGTTTTAAAATATAACTAGATGTTTAGATTAAAAAAACATAGGCATTCAGCCAACAGCAGTACCTTTCAAGTAAACATTACTTATCATCAGTGTTATTAAACTTTAAAACTAAGTTTACATGGTCGTTTTTAACTCCAAATTAAAAGAAACCTTCGCAAAAGAAAGAACTATCACATTCGGTAAAATTGTCACATCCCGAAAAAAATGCCAAATTTTATATAACTTATTACATAATACTTGTTTAATGATCACTAAAACTATTTCCTAAAAGCGCTTTAAAACAAGGTAGAATATTAAGAATTTTTACGCAAAAATAAGTTTTTTCGTCATCATCAGAGGAACTTTCGTTTTCAATAAAATTTTGTTCAATAAATTCCACATTTGGAGATTTTAACAAATATATAGATTCAGGGAACAAAGATTTCCTATTTTTGGAAGGTGTTTTTTTAAAACTTGAAATAATAGGATCTGAGGAAACTAGAAGGCGCAGAAAAATGTCTGTTAAATTATCTTTTCTCGATGTTTTTCGTGAAAAATTACATCTAAATTTTTTTATGTCTTTATTTCTCGCCTCCTGGGCTTCCTCAAATAACTGACATATAGGCACCAAAAAAGAGTTTAATACTTCTGAGCTATGAATAAGGATTCGATGTACGGATGTTGGCATCGGATACCACGGATACAAGGAACAAAATTGCTGTTTCTACACAATATTCTTTAAATTTTTTTACATCAATGTCATATCCAGATGATACAGTTTGTAAGATTATATGAAATTGAAACATTAAATTATAGTTAACCTGTAGAATATCGGCAACCACAGCAGAATTTTCAAAAAATTTTCTGGCTGTGTTGCCATCGTTTGAAGATCCAAAGCCATGTTTCGGTTTATCTACAATTAATCCTAATTTTAAATGCAACTGTTCCTGGATATATTTTTTTCGGTCTGCTACTTTTGCCTTATCTTCCGTTTGTCTGACTTGCCACTTTTTAATTTCGATTTTGTACGACAAATGTAACAAACATTCAAAAAACCTGATCCAGGCTTGCAAAGTTGATAACCCGAATTTCAAATAAGATGTATTTAAAACTGGTCTTTTTAAAACAATTTCAATATTATTAAAGTCTTTAGAAGTGGCTCCGCATAAAAAACATTTTTGGATGGAATTGTTTTCCGCTAGAGCATTTCCCACTTTAACGTCGATCATAGTTAAGTACATTTCAAAATTAATTTCTATTTTTATGTAACTAGAATAACCTACAAAATTCACAAGATTATCGATTTGGAGTTCTAAATTCTGTTTTTCCTGCAAAGTAAGTGTAGTTGTTTCTTTCGAAAAATGTACTTTAATATGACAACAGAATCGGGTTGAGGCTGGCCGCGAATTCTGCCAGACTAAAGCATTATCTTCTTTATTTACAAGCCTTATGGGTACAAAAGATGTAAAAAATATGCTAGCATCGGATGTCAAGCTGTCTTCAAATCTTTGTTTATACTCTGACTGACCAGAGGTTCCGTCAAACCCATACTTACAAAACAAAGTTTGTTTGTATTTTTTTTTGTTTAGTACTTGGAAGTATTCTTTAGCTTTATTTGGTTCTTCATGTATTTTCACCATCATTTTAGATGCGTGTATCTGACCCTGGGCACGAAGTGGCATCTGGAGCGAATACGCAAGTTCTTGTGGAGTTATAAAATGTCGCAATTTTTAAGTTCTTAATCTTTTGGTTCTTTCAGCGCAATTGTCGAAGCTTAAAACTTTACGACCCACATTTGTTTCCTTCTTTAAAAATTGACATTTTGCATTCAGCCATTTTGCATTATTAGCAGAAAAGAACCTTTCTTTTTTCCGATATGAAGCTTCCCATTTCTTTCTAAAGTTGCTCATGAATCTTGAAAGAGTTTTTTTTGAGTTTATTTGTAAGCAATCAAAGCCAGTTCTTTTCAAAATATCTTTTTGTGGTTGTTTGTATTTTGCATCCAAGTTTTTCTGAGAAGTCCTTATAAACATTTCACTTAGTTGCCTATTGCTCAAAACTATAGTTTCGTTTTTATCTATAAAAAAAATATTGTCTTAGCTTAACTTAAACTTTTCAAATAAGAAGTATTAAAAGATCTGAACTCTCCTTGATTTTTTGAATAATAAATTATAAATGAATAACTGAATTGAAATTTAAAACTTAATGTAAAAAATAATATGGCATTGACAACGGATATTTAACAGTTTTGGCGCATGCTATTTGAAAGTTTACGAAAAATGTTTAACTTTTACGATTATTTTTTTAGGGATACATCTACAAAATAATTATTCACCCTGTATATATCTCCTGATTTTAAAAAAGTTGCCGTTTTTAGAAATTTCAGTTATATAAGAACCTTTGCCTAATATGCTTACTCAAGACTTTTTTCCGCAGATAAATAAAGTATTTTTAACAAAACACGGTTTTCTTATCAATTACTCCTCTATTTTAATTTGTTTTTTTTTGTAAAATGGCGCAAAAATGCGCAATGTTTTATTTAATATCTTTTAAGATAAATAAATAAGATTGTCAAAAAGGATATTCAACAAGCTGGGCAATGAGCGGAAAATGTTAAATTAAAATACGATTTTTTTCAGTAAAATAACAAAAAGCATGAATTATTATAGTTTTAATTTTTTTGCCTGCTTAAAGAATGTTATAAATCAATAATTTCTAATTATTTTATAAAAGCATACCTGTAGAATGTGTTTCCATGTTTCACAAAATGGTTCTACTAATTAATGATAGAGTTAGACATAAAGCAAATTATCAGAAATTTATTACACAACGACAACAAGAATAAGTTTCATCGAACTTGACAATCTACGGCTAATCTTTGGCATCTTATAAAAATATGTGATAAGTGTCAAAATCACAGCCAACTATTTGTTGACACCGTGAAATATTATCGGGTGAATTTAGTTTAATTTGTTTGTGTTTTTTTAATTGCAATAAATGCCATGAATTAAGTAATTTCGACCAGTGTGGCGGCGTGCGGGGCTGATGCCGAATTTGTTACTGCTGATTGTGATTCCTCAACAGGTCGCGCTTATGAAAAAGTGTTCAGCGCGCTACGTTTTTATGTCATTATTATTTTTTGAGTATATGTATAAGGCACTAGTTTTGATAGAAAATAATGGTATAATTAAGTAAATAATGTGAATTTATATAAAACATACTACATTTTTATAATAAAAATATAGATTATAAAATGCTTAATATTTTAAAAATATTTTTATTTTTAAGTAAATTGATTGGAAAATTTAGGTGAAGCGGCGCTTCACTCGCGTGGCAAGCGGCCACTGTGACATCTACTTAAGACTAATTAGACAACCCAAGGCTGCTATAAATATTACTAAGAAACTATCCTAGTTTTAGATACATTACGTAACGAATATTAAATGTATATCCACCGAGCAGCCTCTAAAAACGCAAAATAACATAATATAAAACAAGCTTAAACAATAGAAGATAGAAAATAAAATAATTCCCAAAAATATAAATATAAAACCAGCTTGACTTGGGACATTTACTTAATAAAATATCAAACGATTGACGAGATAAAAATAAGGAAGTTCCTGGCAATTAGTAAAAAGTAAAGAATGTTTTTGTTCGTCTATGTGGCGAAAAAATAGATATTTTTAAATGGTAAAATAAAATAAACCGGCTTTCAATATTTATTTGTGCCTTTTCTGATTTAAATGATAAATAAAACTGCTCAAATTTGCTCGGCGAAAGTAATTTTAATATTTTAATCTAAATTAGGCATGTGCTGCCATCTATCAGGGTCACATTGAAGTTGTAGTATTCAAATTAAATTAACACTACAGTTTATGTAAGGCTTCAGTTAGGTCATTGGCTTTCTATCTAAAGCCAATGGTTAGGAATAGTTTCACTGTCTCACATAGCTCAACAGATCTTGGGTCGATGGGCGTTGAGAATAGCGAATTTAAATTAATTATACTGATAATATTACAACCAAATTTGTATAACAAAAACATACTAAAATAAAATTTAAATACACCATACCATTGGCTTTAAATAGAAACCAATGACCATACCCATTAAATACCGTCACAAATAATAGCATTGTATCTAGTCATTGATTTTTCAGCAAGTTCGTGAGAGAGTTGTTCTGCACTAATTTACAAGATTTTTTTTGAAATGATCGTCTACTTACCGAGACCTTTCAACACTATTTTTTGTATTGTTTTATTGCGTATTTTTTCTATAAAACCAATATGTTTTTCTTCATTAACATTTCTTGACGATATGGTGAATGCGCCCTGTATTGTTATAATTCCACTGGAAACTCATCGCGTTATCTAACGGAAAGGGCAGAACAAGGTCTGCCAGCTAGTAACTAATAAAACAATATGGATATCTTTAACAGAATTGCTCTATCTACAATATCTTGGCAGATATTTTTTCATATTCTTTACATTTTTTTTTAGCTTGCTTAAGGTCTAGCAATATAAACTTTGGCCTGTTTAAAAGAGTTCTCGGCTCAAACAGATTAAAATTAAAAAATGTCTAATTTTCCTGAGCCTAAAAATTGCTCTGCTTTTTTTGTATATAAAAAATCAATAAGTAGTTTTTTGTAAGTATTTTTTTATGTACTGTATTTTTAGAAAAATTAGGATTTTATCACCTTGTGACTAGCTAACGTTTATCTCAAATACATTCGTATTTCTGAATGCAAGAAAAGAATTGGAGTCTGTATTTAAAAAAATTATACAGTTTAAGAAAAAAATAACATTTTAAAAAATGCAACTTAATTCTAAAGATGTTTAGATATACACCAAGTTAACTGACAGTTATTGATGATGAATTAAGAGTTTTAATTGATATTGCAATTAGATTTTGTCGAAGTTTTTAACCTTTGTAGTGAATACGAGGGTTATTTTAAGATATGGTTTTTAAAACTTTAACTTAAAACTAAAATTTGTGTTTTTCTTTTATTTAGTATAATTATTTGCAAATAATAGTAAACTTAATAATTATGAAAAAAATAAATCAAGGAATTCAGCAAAAATTTAACAAATGTTTACACCGTTTTTTCTTAGTATTAAAGGCATTTGATGAAAATTGAGCAATGATGTATTTTAAATGTTGTACTTTATACAGTATGTTCACTTTTACTGCTTCACACCGCTTATTGAAAATGGCTTTCGAAATATTTCTAATTTTTTGATGTGCTGTTCTCGATATCCTCATCAAACAATTTATGAGTACAACCTAATCCTATAACTAGTTTTAAAGATACAGAGGAAACCATAATGATACAAAATAAGCATTTTGAACATAACTAACGTATATTACTTCCTAAAAAGAAAAAAGTTTTATATGAACATGGGCTTGCAAATCTTTGTTCTCGATATACCGGTTATTATAATGTAAATCTTATTCTCCTTATATTTCGGAAATAAACCGTTTTTTTTATTTTGGGAAGTACTAGATGCTAAATAGGTAGTAAAACTTATTTGGTGTCATCCTGTTTTCCCCACGTATTTATATGGCATTTATGCAGAGTTTAATAACCTGTATCTTAAAAACTATTTATAATAACGGATTGTGCCCATGAGAACTTTTGATCAGAACATCCAGGAAAAAGTTACTAAATCAAAAAAGTAGAAAAATGAGCTGAAAGCAGTTTGCAATAACAAGCGGTGTGAGGGGTAGTTTGAGGTCTGATATCAGTTCACACGAATGACCATTCTTGCAGTGTTAAAAATAGGAAAAATATTTAATGTCTTCAACTACATGTGTTTACTGTTTAAGTCGATGGAGGAATCCAACCTTGTCATAAAATAAGCTTGTCATTGTCATGTCTAAGTCTTAAGTAAGATGTATTTTTTTTTATAGAACAATACAACCGCTCTAATATGGGCTGTGAGAAACAAATACTTGGACCTAATATCGTTCCTTTTGGAAAATGGAGCAGATCCATCAATTACAGTAGATAATGGAGAAAACATCGTGATCATTGCTTTGGAACATAAATTGTGGGACGAAGTTACGTTCCTACATTTTTGGGAACTTGTAACTAAAGTATCGCAAATTGACGTAAATTCGACCAATAAGAATGGTCATACAATTGTACACATTGCGGTCCGCAGAGAATGGGAAAAATTCATTGGGAAATTTCTAACTGAAAAGGTTACTTTTAAATATAATTTGTGGAATAAATTAAATAGAATTCAAATAAGTTACTATTGAGTCAACAAAGATAGAAAACCAACGGTATTCAACAGAATTATAGTTTCGTTACAGTCAGTTGCAAACATATATATATGGTATAAAAAGGTAGCCGCGCCTTTAGGGGTGGGGGGGAACTGAAACATTTTAGGAATTGTAACATATATATAAAACACTGAGAAGTTTATTTAATCCTCATTTGCAGTACTATGATGTCAAGTAGAGATATTTGATCTTAAATTAGCTTATCTGACTAGTTGATTTTTTAAAATTTTTCTTTATTTTTAGTAAAAAGTAATTAGGATAGAAAATTTAATTAAAATATCATCTGGTGGAAGTCGCTAGCTTAATTTTTGTGTTAATAAAATGGGTTACCCCAAATTTAGGCACTATACAAATATTTGCCCCGCTTTTGCTGAATGTCCTACCCAAATTAAAAGTACAATGAGGTAGAATATTTGCAAGAAACTAAATGCCAACATTTTTTTAAAGCTATAATAAACAATATCTCTTACATTTTACTTCAAACTAACGAGTTTTTTATATACTGCTTTTGTTAAATATGGGAATCAGTCTTCTGGTAGCGAACAGTAAATGTTACTAAGGATGCCTAATATAATCGAAGGCTAAATGTTGGTAGCTTATTACAGTTTGGCATGGTATAAATCCTAAAATGATAGTTTCTTAATTGATTGATTAATTTCAATTCTCTTTTGTCTAAATTTTTCATCAACAACACTATAAAGACCGACAACTTATAAACCCTTCAGAGTAGAGAAAAAGTAAGTAATTTGGTATTATAGAAGTATCATACATTTTTGTTAGCTCGGAAGGAAGCGACAAATTCTTACTAACTAATTTTGAAAAAGTAGATTTTTCTATCATAAATTTTATACTATTATATAGACCAGTTAGTAGGAATAATAAAAAAATTCAAGGAAAGCTGAAATAAAATTTATTTTATTCATAAGACCAAAGTTGACTGAACAAATATATTCTGTAAACTTTGATAAAACGGTCCTTAACAACACATAAATTTCGTCCACTCCTACCATCCAGGCTATGGCCGCCATCTTGTTTGGAGGAAAATGTTTTATTACATAAATAATGTAAGTACCCAATATTTCCTACAAAAAAAGATTATGGCAGGGCGAACCCTTAAGGAACTATATAAGCGAAAGCATTTTCACCACTTCACTTTGTAGAGATTTAATTTTTATTATCAAAAATATATATACATACATATATATATATATATATATATATATATATATATATATATATATATATATTACAGGACATCCAGTAATCTGGATAAAGAGTTCCTCGACTCCTAATCTGAACGTCGGCCTTGAGCGGGGACAAACGAAAGAGCGATGAAAATTTTTTACGTCAATAGTGTGTTGTATTCCTATTGATCCTATGAATTGTTTGAAGAGAAAGCTGTTTCTCTATTTTCTTTAAAACCGGTACATTCAAGGTTTTTTTTTTCTAGTTATCAAAAAAGACTATGAATTTTACAAGATATCACCGTTAGTGTATATATTAAATGTTCATAAAATGGGCCCCTTCTTGCTGATTATAAATATACCAGGTTTGATACCTTTAACTTTAAAAACACGAGAAATTTGAGAAAAACCCTGCCATAAGAGACAGCATGTTTGAGATAGGCGGAAAACGCTCTATTACATAGTGAAGTCGATGAGAGTACGGGTACTGTTTCCACATATTTTAAAACCTTTATTTTCACACTTATTCACAAAACGGGTGATAAAACTAAAATAACTAAGTTCAGACCAATCAGTGTAATTAATAATGTTTCCAAGATCTTTGGAAAATGCGTACAAGACTTTACTCAAAAAACAATATACTGTCAAATAATCAGTTTGGTTTTTGTAACGGGCTCAGTACAACAGATGCAATATGAGAACTTACTAAACATATTACTAACAATCTTAATACAAATAAAAAATGCCTCTCTGTATTTCTCGATCTTGCAAAGGCCTTTGACACAATGTTGCAGGTTTCTCTTTTAAGTATCTTAGAAACTTATGGAATCCGCGGCATTGTGTTGGAGGTTTTCAAGACAGACAGAAGCCAGTCACTAAAGGTTGGAGATGTTTGTAGGACTCTTTATGCTTTAGAAAACAGTTCTAGGGCTGATGACACTGTGGTCATCTTTACTGGGGACACTTGGAATGAAGTATTATAATTAACTAAAATAGGTCTTACCAAAATTAAATATTGGCCAGATTCATTTACTTTAACTTTAAACCTTAATAAAACTAGCTACCTCGCATATTCCTTTAACTTCTGCATTTCAACAATATAAAAATTGACGGCTGGAAAAATTAAATTAAGGAGGTTGAATTCACCAAATATTTAAGGATCGACATTGATAGACATCTCCAATGGAATCATCACATAATGACACTTTCTAAGAATATCAGAAAACTTATTCAGAAATGTTATACTCTAAGAGAAATAATGGGAACCATACTTTTAATCAGTGTTTAAAGCCATTGTTGACTCTTTACTTAGATATGCCATAGTCGTTTGGGGTGGCTACAACAGTTGACATAAACAGTTAAATATTGTCCAGAACTTCATTTTAAAAATTATTTACAAAAAAATAGATTGTACCACACTGAAATCTTATATAATAGGGAAGTGGTGTATATAACCTTAACACTTGTATTCTAGTTCAGAAAAATAACATCAACATCAAAATAATTATATACAACACTCATATACTACAAGAAACAGATTAAATAGAAGTCTTACCATACCTAATTGTGCCACTAGATGCATAAATTATTTAGCTCCAAAAATCTGCAATATAATTCCGAATGAAATAAGATCACCGCCTAACTTAAAAAAAATAATTTTTAAGTGTAAAATTTTTATATTTGAAAATAAGCACACATTTCTTAAACTGTTTTAACACATTATTACTTCCTTTGTGTATTCTTTAGTTTTTATTGGTATTTTAATGCTCTGTTTATTTATATTTTGTTATTGTATATAATGTACTTTTGTTATTATTTGTTTATTTATTATATACGTAACTATAGAAAATTTTCTCATAGCAGATGCTAATTATAAAAATGTATATGATTTGTATGAATATTTATAGCAGTGGCGGCTATTCAGGTGTAGTAGGTGAAGTGCTACTTCACCAGAAAAAATAAACAAGCAAATATCTAACTATATTTATTATATATCTCTTAAAATTTTACATTCATTTATTCACCTAATTGGCAAAAAATAAACTGTACATCTCGAATAAATATTTTACTTGACCGTGGGCGGCATGTCTTTTTAAAACTTTCAATCGAACTTTATTCTAACAACTATAACAGTGGCGTAAACCGATTTGACTTTGCTGGAGGTGCTATGTTTAATTTACGATGTTCCTACTACGTTGCCATGACAACGCGTTCGCTATGACGTCGACCGCATGGAAGATTAATGTTAATCAGCGCCATACAACGCTCTCGGTGAATTGCTAACGCAGTACATTACACCCACGTGTCGTTCAGTTTGGGGTGATTGTTTACTTTTATTTTCGCGGATTTCGCTGCAAACGGTTAGTTCCTTTGCAGTTTACTTGACTGCTTTGTGTTATATTTATTTATAGTGTTGTTACAACTTTATTTGGTGGCGGGTTTATTAATGTACATTATTGATGAATCCGATCAAGGATTTGGTTTGCATTTTGTTGGAAACTCCATTTAATCGATGGAAGGAACAAGATCAGAGTTTTAATTGTCATTCTAGTTTTCGGCGTACAAAAGGTTACGGAGTAGTCAAATATTACAAAAATTGTTTTGCTGGCCTTGTTTACTAGTTTCCAATAAATATTCAGTGTGGAATAAGGAAGGATTTGCAGGTATGTTAAATATATGAAGATCTTTACATAAACATAAAGACTCGGCGGAGCATTTAAAATGCGAATTAATGCTAAAAACATTTGTAAAAAAATCAAAGCACTATTGCTGACACTTTAAAAGAAAATGCTAAACTATATAAAATACATTTTAACGAAAACTTCCGATTAAATAGACTATTTATATGCTTGGTAATTGACGCAGTTTTGTACCTTGCAAAACAAGAGTTAATCTTTCGCGGCCATGATGAGAGCAGCGAGCCAATAAATAGGTGGAATTTTAAAAAGCTTTTAGGTTTATTAATATCGAGAAGTTCCCAAGGACTAAAAGATCATCACAAAAAAATTTAAAATGTTTTTACTGGTGACTCGAAAACTATTCAAAACGAAATAATTAATTAATAATTGAATTTAATTGAACGCATTTCTGATTATTTAAATGATCATGCAAAATATTAAATAATGAACACACAGTTTTTTTCTGTACAAATGGATGACACCAATGATATTACGCAAACCTCCATAATTTTAAGATACGTTAATTCAGAAGGTTCAGCAGTCGAGATATTCTTAGGATTTTATAATGTCAGCTCCGATAGAACGTCGGAGAATTTATATTCTCTATTGGATCAAATTTTGGACCAATTTGACTATAAACATAAATTAATAGGGCAATGTTATGATGGTGCAAGTGTGATGTCTGGCCTTCAAAAAAAAAAAGAAAAAGCGCCGCAGGCTGTGTTTGTACTGATGCAGCAAAGTTTAAAAATATTTCTAAATGTAGAATTTTTTTGCAAGCCTTAGTGGTATTCCCTCATTTTTTCATCACTCAGCCAAACGAACGTATGCTCTTATATCCGCATCTACGAGGGGTATACCAACAATTACAGAAACTCGTTGGTCTTCAAATTCGAAGTTAGTAAATGTGATTGTTCAAGATGCGTTCTTCAAAAAAATCGTTTGACATTCATTTTTGCATATCCGATATAAAACGCCGTCGTGAGGCGATCTGTAAAAAAAAATGAACATTTTTTTTAATACCATGCTTGATAGAGCAAATTCTATTACAGAAATAAATCATTACAAACGTGAGCTTGCTAAGCTTTCACCTGAAGAAATTAGGGCTAAGTATAGAACCCTTTTTTATGAAATGAATCATCAGCAGATGATATAAACTGTTTATATCATCTGCTGATGATGCTAACTTGGTTAGCGGAACGCGCGTCAAGAACGTAATAAGTTGTGGTGTAGTGTGGTTAGAACTCTTGTATTTTGATGATTTAATTATTTTAGTAGGTAACTGTCAAACGATAACAAATCTGTAGTACTAAATTGTTTTTGTTTTCGCCACGCCTCCCCGTCATGGCCAACTAATAACAAAACGTAGAAGCCCTATAGCATTTTTACAATAAAAAATGTTAAATTGTCAATAGTTCGGAAACTACAAATTTTTGGAATAGACAATCTACTATCTACTAGAAACTACAAATTTTTGGAATAGACAATCTTATTCAAAATCACCCATATTTTAAGTGCTAAATAAGATAAAATTATAAAAATTGAGAGTTTACATTTGAAAAAAGTTTCTTTTAACGATTTTTACAAGTAAATTATGAACGTCAGCTTTTGATCACTCTGTAATATTTATTTATTATATTATATATAGGTATCAAACAGCCTACTATAAAAGTATTTTATGAAAATATCCCCATTTAAAAAAAGGAAACCAACCGCAAAATAAATAATAGAGACTTTCATAAGGAGATATTGATAGTTATGTTTAGACCTAACAAACGTCATTTTTGACATAAAATTTAAACTATTTAAAAATGTGTATAAACTTTTGTAGGAGAAAATATTTTCAAGACAATTTTCTAAATTGACCTTTGACAGAACACAGTCAAATTGTTACCAACACTAGTGTGATCAATTACCGATGTTTCAAACATTTTTGACTGGACAAAAACTCCCTGAACTATTTTATATAACTTTTATAATCAGTGACAACGATGGAAAACTGAGTTTCTAATATCTCTATTATCATATCAGATGCGAAAAATGTTTAATACAGGTAGAAAATTTCAAGATTTATTGACAAAATAAGTTGTGTTCCTGTGTAAGACTAGATTATTATAAACTTTTATGCCAATATTTTTAAAATTTTCCAACATTTGTTTTTGATTTGAATGATATTTGGCTTATTTAAAAGGTAATTTTCACATCCCCTATTTTAGATAATAAACAAATTCAAATAATCCTGTGTGTATAATTTTCTCATGATTATTAATTTAACAATTATAATTACTTTTACAAAATGTTTGTACCACACTACACCACAACTTGTTTTTCTAATTTTCTTAAAATTTTTAAATGAAAGGTTACAGTTTTCTTAAAAGTAATAAAAGGCCAAGTTCTGGTGAAAACCGCACGTCGATATATTTATATATTCGTTTAGTGAAATAATAGATATTTTTTGGACGAAATGAATATTAATAAATAAAGGTATTTAAGAATATATTCAAATTTTCAAAATATTTTTTTACTTCTTGATTCAATACTTTATAAATAAAAACTTGTTTTTAAAAAGATGTTTAATTTTTATTTTATTTTGTACATTTTAGCATTACTTTTTACCCTGTATAAGATATTCACGATTTTTTTGAGATCTTAAGATTAATATTTTTTACTAAAAAAGTATTATTTCTAAACCAGATCAGATGTTGAAAATAAAACCAAAAATTTTCCAAGGATAGACACAGTTCTTTAAGATTCTAAACAATAAAACCGTCCATAGTTAGTTTCCTGATAACTACGCTGTAATGAAGTTTATCCAAAAATTCCAACATGTATCATTATTTCCGGGAATAGGAAGGTAGTACAAAAACATCTCCTCTACCGTCCGAAAAATATCCTTTCCGAATATTTCCTAGTTTTAATAACCCTATAGGGGATCCCAAAGTTACGAGGTGTCAAACTTGATGCCAAATTTAACAAATAACGATCTAATTGACACTCAGTTTACATAGAAATTGCCTTGTTAAATTAGCTAAAATCTTCTGTCGCTATCTCTCGGGCTATGTTTCTTGGGTACATGTTACGCAAAGAACAATTAACCAATTAAATATTAATAATAATTATGTCTTAACAAATATTTAGTCCCGACATAAGCTGCTACTTCTCAATGATCAATCAGATTCTGTTGAGAAATTCAAACGATTTGTTCATCATTATTATAAATAATTTAAGTTTATTTCTTTTTATTCATCTTTATTTTAGGTTAACATAGATATTACCAATATTAATAAAGTAACGCCTCTGATGACAGCTTGTTTCCGGAATAACTTAAATATAGTCAATATCTTAATAAATCACGGAGCAGATTTCACCAAAGAAGATAATCATTACAGAACTGCTTTGTGTTATTCAATCGTGACTGGTGCCAAAATATCTAAGCCACCTTTCCTGATCGCTGAAAGGATAATTTTTGAACTGAAGAAAGATTTGTCGTTTAAGGAATACATCCAGGTATACTACCACTAGATTTTTTCTAGGTTTATATTTAATTATATTTTTTGAACATATCTAAATTAAAATGATGAATTAGAAAACTGTAAGACTTCAATTGTAGTCGACAAGGAAACTGAAAAGTCTAAGAATCGCTGCATAAGGCTGCAAATTCAGCAATGCATTCGCAGCAATTTCAATTTAATCCATCATCTCAATTTGTCCCTTCCATATATGCACGATATAATTTGAATTAAACTTAAACAGGACAAATTTACAACATACAGCTATATTCCTGCATAGATCGTTCCTGAATTTGATCGCTTCCTCATTCAGAGTTCCAAGTGTCTTATGATAACGGTATTTTTCCAAGCATCTGACTTCCCGAATAAGAAAGTCCATTTTTCAATATTAAATCATGTTACTATAAAACGTTAAATTTAAAAGACATTTTTTTTTATTTTAGTTTTAAAGAATTTTAGCAATGTCATAAATTTAGATTAATCGAGTCGTCAAATAGTTCTAGAATTCATCGTTTAAAATTAAAATTTGATAGAGGGCTTCGAGTTGGGCAAATTAATTAAATTTTCAACTTTTTATATCCAACCGAATTAAATGAGGGTGTTGTGTTAACATACGGGAATAAATTTCTTTATTTATCAGTTTTTGATTCTCTGAGAATAAGGGACAATTTTGGGACAGACAAATTAACATATTCTATTATCAGCTGATTAGGTTTACCAATTTTCAGCTCTGTAGGCCCATCCTAAGTCAAAAAAAGGGTGCTATTTCCTTAATCGGGGCGATTTAGTTAAATGCAATTTTCATAGATTTTATTGTCAACAGAGATAAACACGTCTACCAATTTCTAACTCTCTAGGTTTGATCGAAATTGCGCTCCTCTACGGGGGTGACCAGAGGGAGGGAGGATCAATCGAATTGCCAATGCACTTATGTATGTGTGTACTTATTTTCAGCTCCCTTCAACATAAATGAAAGATGGTGTTGAGAAGAGATAGTTTAGTGGATTAAATGTTAATAGATTATATTATAGATGTAGCAACTCTCTGATCGCGATAAGCAAAAGAAAAAGTTCAAAAATTAATTTCCAGATTTAAGGAAATATCGCCTGTGCCAACTAATTAGAAGGGATTTTAATACCATCTACTTCATTTTGCCGGAATAAACTTAACGGACGATAATTTGGAGCAAATAGTGGTAGTAGGCTGTAGATATTGAAATTATATTTATTTAACATAATTAACAAAACGTGTATGTCTACTTGAATTATGGGTAATCCCAAAGACAGATAATACTTTCAATAGACGAACTATCCAATGTAAAATAAATTTACTTCTAAAATAGATTCCAACAACGGAATACAAATTATATTTGGACTCCATCAAGATATTTTCGGATAGAACAATGCCCGAGGCCCTGGTTATTGGCTTCGCACAACGCCCATAGTTGCCAGACCATGACGTTCTGTATCCTATCGGCTAGTTAAATTGGTTTATAGAAAGCATAATTTTTTTATTCTATTTCTAAACAAGTAGACGCTCCTGGCTACACAAAACCAGATATTGCTCTTAAATAAACTGCGACACAAGTAGTTATTGTGGTTAATTATTTGTATCTGATGGACTGTATATCTGAAGTATACTCGGTCTTTGGTCATATATTACTATATCACATTTAATTTCTTTGCAAAATTGAAAGTCAATTGAAGAAGATTTTTTATGTTGATTTTCAAAAATTTTATTTGGCCGCCAGTTTTATTGTTCCGACATCTTGAATTCGTAACCCAACTTTACCAGTTTATCTGTATACCATACTTAACGCTTTCACAAAATTTCAAATTAATCTACTCGTAGAAGTAGTTTTCAGGCTGAATTTTAAATATTTTATTAAGCCGCCATTTTGTTTTTCTATCTTATATTCACCATACCAAAATTTGACCACTTGACATACATAATACTTGATTTTTGTGCAAAATTTGAGATAAATTAGATAATTAGGAAATTATGGTTCTTGGGATTAGACTGTGTCAAATTGAAAATACTATCAGACGTGGGAGATTTACCATTACAAAAAATATATATTAAACTGTGATATATAATATATATTTTTAGTGTGAAGTCGACAATAATTAAAATAATGTCAATTTTTATTGACAAAGATGTCAAACGTCAATTTTTGATCACCTATACCAACCTATCGTATATTTTAAACAGGTGAAGCTAAAATTTTATTTTGTAAAACATTAAAATGTAATATAAACAGCTATCGCAAAATCAAATCTTTTAATCAGAACGGACATAAAAAAATCATCTTTCCAAAAATCGTATAAAAAACGATACATTCCATTTAAAAAACACCTGATGCATTGCGTAACTCTTTTGTTTCTAGTTCAAATATTTTTTCGATGACATTTTTGGATTCTACAGAAAAAATACATAGATTGGCTATTTTGAATTTTTCCAAAATACAAGGAAGGTCGAAAATAGGTCCCTGTTCAGTCCTCGCTGGAACACCCTGTACAATATTTTTCGTGGATCGCAAGCACTGTCCAAAGAGATTCTCTAATTTTTCGCTTATAAAACCCTGGAACCGATGCTAGAACCTTGGTTTCCTTTACATTTATAATTTGGCCAGTGGAACGCTAGTGTTCAGCTCCAGCAGATTGAATAATTTGTTTCTTCTTAATACATGGTTCGTATTCCTTAGGTCTAGTTGATATTGAACGTCCTGTTTCTCCCACATACACTTCTGCACAGAAGCAAGGAATTTTGGCGAAATATATTTAGGGATCGCAAGCATTGTCCAATCTTCATATATGTATAGTTGGCGCATTACCTTTCTGGAATGACGTCACGCTGGTTTCAAATAACGTATTTCTTATATATATTTTTATATTTCAGCGATGATTCCTAACCTAAACGTATGCAGTGATGTAGATATGCGTTTTACAAATGCTAAAGCGAATTTAAAATTGGCATTTTCTGTACAGAAATTGCAAATTTTTGAAAATATGGCAAAAAATTAACACTCTCATTGCCATAAAAAAACCCTCATTTTGCACACTTAATACAAAAATAACTATTATAACTTCAAAAACTAAAATTATTTTGCAAATAAGACTTTACTAATATAAATTCTTTCATCTTAGTCTTATTCTTTGTTTGCAATGTAATAAATTGACGCCAGTTACCCATTTTCATCAAAATTATTTTAATTCTCAATTACAGACAATACTGAAAAAATATTAAGAAAAGGGGAATAACGAACGATGAATCCTTTACCTCCAGAATGTTTCAAAAACAAAAAGAGGCAAAAACAAAAATCACAGATTACTTAAAGAACAAAATAAGAGATATGATCTATTGCGTGTATGCTAAAAATGAATATGTTACAATGCAGACTTTGCTTTAAAAACTAAAAGAGAGAAATTAATGTATAACTAACTAACTTTAAAAATAAAAAACTCCCCTTCACTGTCTTCAAATCAGAACTAAATTCTTCATCGTCACTGCTGTCTTCGTCGGTACTAATTACAAGTGGCGCAATTTTGAAGCATCACATATCTGTATTGTCTTCCAAGCTTCTTGGATTACCCTTTCTGTGTGGCTGACATAATTGCCACACAATGCTCTGAAAATTCATTTATCGCTTTTTGGCACATGGTGTCCCCTTCAGACTAGCAATGTATTGGTCGTATTTCCTCTTACCGTGCATGACCATAATTTTTCAATAGCATTAAATTGACAATGGTATGGGCGAAATGGAACATATTTGTGGCCCAAAGGTTTCACATATTCGTCAAGTTTTAGAATGTTTTTTCAATGTTACAATTTTTTTCTACAATGCTCCATATTTCATCCTTCATGGCCCTCTCTGGGAAGTCAATGTTCTTTTCTTTTAACCATCCAATCAATCTCTGCTTTGTCCATGATTTTCTTGGAATATCCTCTAAAAGGCCGGAATGATAGCTTGCGTTGTCCATCACTATCAAACTTTTTGGAGGAAGATTTGGTACCAGCTGATTTTTAAACCAATTTTCAAAATTTTGCTTGTTCATATTGTCATGATAATCTCCGCTTTTTAGTCCACTTTTAAATATTAAACTGGCCCCCTTAATAAATCCTTCCTTTGATCCAGCGTGAACTACAATATATCGATGACCTTCACTAGCTTTTTTAGAACTTGTAGACATAGTGTTATCCTGCCAGCTGTTTCTAAACGAACCTTTACTAAAAATCCAAGTCTCATATATAAATACGGTGGTATAAGCATCTTGTCCTAGATTTTGATTTTTGACATATTCCCTCAAGAAATTGATTCTCTTGTGGACGATGTGGGGCAAATCCATCAGGTATTTTCTATTATTTGATTTCTTCCACTTAAAACCAATACTTTTTACGTATTTTATTAGCGAGGTGATGGAAAAATTAAAATATTCATTTATCTCTTTTAGTTTTTTAAGCAAAGTCTGCATTGTAACATATTCATTTTTCGCATACATGCAGTAGATCGTATCTCTTATTTTGTTCTTAAAAAAATCTGTAATTTTTGTTTTTACCTCTTTTTGCTTTTGAGACATTCTGGAGGTAAAGGATTCATCGCTCGTTATTCCTTTTTCTTAATATTTATGACTGTTGTATGGCTAATTTTTGTTTCATTTGCAGCTCGTTCAATTATATTATCAGTTTGCGGATGGATTCCATTTTTAGCTTGCTCTTTTTCCAATTGAAAAAAAGCCAAGATATTCAAAACTATTAGCTGTGATTGCTGATTATATCTTTGGCATCTTGCAAAAGTTTAAAAAGAATCACAACAAATCAATGTCAATTTTGACGAATATATTCTGAAAGACACATAACCAAAACCGGCATTGACTGTTGTAAAGAAACGACAATGAGTTTTTTCAAAATGTTTTTGTCACTGTCAGTTAACATAAATCAAACAAAAATAACCAAAAATGACGTCATTCCAGAAAGGTAATGCGCCAACTATATTGATGATTGTATAGGGTGGCCCGTTTGTTAAGAGCCTATACCTTTCCTGGGAAATTATAAGTTATACGAGAAACAGCTTTTCATGAAACTTGTTTGCAGTAGAAGTATCTTTAATTTTATAATATTTTTAGGTTGGTTGCTTTATTATATACAGGGTGGCGGCACAAGGTATTTTTTTAAAGGAATACCCTATATTTTATTATATTGGATAGCCCTTGAAAAGACAAATTCAACAATATATATGAGTATGAGTCTGTGATGCACCATTTGGAACTTATTAGGGATTATCTTCAGAATTGATGCAATTATTTAACCTCCATGGCTATGTTGCTAGTTAACATTCAAAAACATTATATGAGTGTTTTTTTAACACGATAGTGCTTTTGCTCAGTCAGTGACGCAATTTAAAATTTCGTAAAAAATTTCGCAGTGTTGCCAAGTTTGGCAAATTATTACTTTTCGAATTTTTTTCAAATGAGACACCCTATATATTATTGTATCTTTGAATAGCTTCTTAAATAACAATTTCAGTTATATAACATAGTATGGGTTTCTGACTTACAGTTTTAGCGTAACTGGCAGATACATTCAAAAATTGGTTATAAGATATAAATTATTAAGATATGAAACTGAAAATTAGATCCTTATCAACGTGTTCACCACCGTTTTAGAAAAGGTTTTCGGCTGCTGTTCAGAAATCATATTAAAAAGACAATATTAAACTTTGCACAGTGTTGCGAAACTTGTCTATCAAAATGACAACAAAAAATTAACATAAATACAAACACGTTTTATTACTATTACTAACAAGTAACAAAACTAATTAAACTAGATTTTAGAAATGTCCGCCGTTTTGAAGGATGCAAATAGTATAGGCGGTTTTCAAATGGTGTATGGCATTTGAGACGTAATTTGTTTCAATAAGATAATTTAGTGCCTCACGAAGACGTTGCTGCCCTGTTGACGGTTTATCTTTGTAAGCCATATTTTTTAATGTGCCCTACAAAAAATAGTCTATTGGAGTCAGATCTGGACTCCTCGCTGGCCAGAAGATGGTTCCTCTTTGTCCAATCCACTCCGTGAAATTTTCGTTCAAAAAACGAATGATTTCACCACTTCCATGGTAAGGAGCCCCATCTTGCTGCCAAATTAAACTTGCATACAGGGAGTAATATCATTTTGAATAAGTAGCCGAATTTCGTTTCTTAATAAATTTAAATATCCTATGCAAGTTACATTTTGTTGGAAAAATATGGGTCCCAAAATTTTTTATCTCCATATTGCGCACCATACTTTCACTAATCTTCGCCCCTGCTTGTTTACTTGAAAAACCCATTGCTTATTCTCGGAACTTCAATAATACTTATTTTTTTCTGTTAAGAAACGGTGCATCACAGACCCATACTCATATATATCGTTGAATTTGTCTTTGAAAGAGCTATCCAAAAATATAGGGTATTCCATTTAAAAAAGAATACTTTGTGCCGCCACCTTGTATACAAAAAAGCAACAAACCTAAAAATATTCTAAAATTAAAGATACTTTTATTACAAACAAGTTTCATAAAAAGGTATAGGCCCTTAAAAAAGGGCCACCCTGTATATATGTCGGACCGCCGAAGTAATCGTCCTATTTTGTCTCTAGTGCCATGTACGTATGGAAGAACAACACTACCTGACGGTGGCTCCTTATCATTCACCTTTCGCGGAGTTGGATTACTATATCTTTTAATTGAACGCATATATCTTCAATGCAATAGCCATTCCCTCTCAGAGCTTGGGCCAGTTTCTATGTTTCTGATGTTAGAGAATCTTGATCAGAAATCGAAATGGCTCTAAATACTATTGAGTTAATAACCGATTTCTTTTGTGCTGGATGGTCGTGGGAATTTGCATTTAAGTATCTATTTGTATGCGTCGGTTTTCTATGCATAGAATATCCTTATGTGTCATTTTCCTTCCTTTGAACAAATACGTCTAGAAAAGGAATCGTCCCATTAGATTCAATTTCCATTGTGAATTTAATATTACGTTTGTTGATTATCCTGTCCATAAGGCCAAGTAACAAAAGTATCATCTACATATCTGAATCAGTGTTTTGGTTTTAGTGGATCGTATGTTAAAGCAATATCCTCAAATGCCTTCATAAAGATATTCGCTACCACAGGTGATATATAGATAGATCCCATAGCTGCCCCTGAAATTTGTTCATAAAAAGTTCCTTGAAAAATGAAATTAGTAGATGTAAGACAAGCTTCCATTATGTCGTTGGCAGGAACATTTGTGTATAGTGGTTTTACATCGAAACTGACCAAAATATATTCGGGATCCAACTGGACTGCCTTAAGTTTCAACACATGTCTTCTACGGGAATGCTACTCGGTGCTTTTGCGAAATTTTGGCTTTTGGAAAGGACGGAATGTTCTGCTTCGGTTAACGGCCTCGACGACAAGTGGATAACTGTATTCTGCCGAGGAGTTTTTCTATTTAGGAGTGCTTCAAACTTCTTTTGTTGCTTATGTGTAACTTCTTGATCGATTTTTTTCTGCCTGTGCATTGGTGATGTTGTCCAAAGTTGTAAATATGTCTAAAAGTCTAAATATATCTTGTCTAAAAGCTAATTTCATGTGAATGTCTCGTAGTTTACGGGCATTTGTATCTAAATCACGACATATTGCCTTAATCCCCTCTTTAACTAATGCATTGCTGGCACACTGGCAATGCAATATTCCTACCAGTTCTAGAAATAATGTGATGCCTCACCTGTATTGATTTCGGTACTACATCCTCATCTCGGCATTTAAGCAGAAAGGCCAACTGGCAAAGTAACTTTTTCTTGCTGTTCCGCAGATCGCCAAAATTTTGGCATACTTCTTGGTTTACTCCCCATAGAGGTTAGCTAACATAGAACGGAAGCTTTCACGGCTTTGGTCAATTGAGAAATCATGGTTCTTGGGATTAGACCGTAACAAATTAGACATACTCTCCGACGTTTCGCCTTCGATTGCACGAGGCGTCTTCAGGAATCTTTACTCGACGAGATCTGAACACTGAATGAGACAGACCGAAGGAATCGAGAAAACATGTTTTTCGGAATCTAGGGCCCCTGAAACGTAAAGATCTGAAAAAATCTCGGAGGGTGATTTTTTCATGATTACAATACTTCCCGTTTAAGAGTGAAGTAAAAATGAAGTTAAAAAATAGAAGTAGTAATGAAATACCTGCAAAATAAAAATGTAAAAAATTTCAAAGCAGTTTGCCAAGGTCTAAGATTACTGTATTTGCATCGAACTTACAATACAATGCTTTTTTTTATTACCCCATCTCTACCCTTATTGTTTTAACTCCTTAAGTTAAAAATTTTAAGTTTGGTACACTGCAATATCAGAATAAGATATTATTTTTATCTATGTTTCGTCACTGAACATTTTAAGATGACTACTGGGGACCATTTCAGAGGAAAAAATTAAATGAAAAGGATGGTTAAGTAACATACCTTTTGAAAGGTATTATCGAACTTACGCCGTTTAAAATGGCAACCATTTGTAAGTGTGACAAAAACTAAATATATGGAGAATAACGATTTTTGAAAATTTCTAAAACTAAATTATTTTATTCTTAGATGCAAAAAAAAATTTGAAATATTTGGTTTCTGTAGAACTAATTCTAGATACATTTATTGCTTTGTAGAGACGAATAGAAGTAATCGAGCTAATTATTAATAAAGATAGAATTTCAGAACCTGAAGCTGAAATGCTAATTACGGTCATCCAGTATATCATGCAATATACTGAACACGGATTGAAACTGATTTTGGAGTTCAATATTTTTGAATTAATTAAGAAAGTAAGTACAGCGTAAATTGAAGGATTTTGCTGATTTTTTAAAATTTTTTAGATCTTGCAGGATGTCTTTAATCAAATTCAAAATTTATAAATAGCACATTTACTTTATTAATCATATTTAGTGCTAACGCCAATCTTTTTTATATTCCGATTTCTAAAAGTATTTTCGAAGGATTCTGTTGATTACGGTGTAGTCTTGCAAGGCGACATAAATTTTATATACACAAATAACATAATAATCATCAAAGTATTCTGAGTGAAAAATTTATATAAACCGTACACAACAATATCAAAATTCTGATACAACAATCATTATTTCAAAATTAATAAATAAATTCCATCATGGAAAACTTACCAAGACATCCCTCGATCATCATCACTTATACTATTCTCAAACAAACATATTTTTACAAACTGCAATAAAAAATGAGATCTATTAACAGAGTTACAATTAATGGATAATTTAAAATATAAACTCTCCTACAAAAACACAAATTTAATATTTGAATTAAAAAAAATAATTTTATGACAAAATATTAAAAACGAAGACTCAAAAAAATAGCAAAATAGTACACTCCAAGACACCAAAAAATCCTCTAGATTGACGTGTTTATAATTAATATATGTCTGCCTCTCTAAAACCAAATAACACTTACCCTAACGTGTTAGGTGGCCCAGCAGTGTTGCCATGGGTTTGATAATTATCAAAATCTACCATAATATATGAGTTCATTTAAGAATTGATAATAGGCCATCATCCATAATTTTGAATAAAATCTAATAGTTTAAAATTGCTAGTTGTAGCTATGTTAGAGCTATTAGAGATTCTAGCTGTTGTAAAGTAAGAAATATGCCACTGTGTTTTCTACATTTTTAATTTCTACTACAAGTAAGTTTAGATTAAGATGGCGATGTCTCCGCCGAGGAGATGAAAAACGTAGCGCGTAGTGGTGTTCGGAAGGGAAAAAATCCTCAAATTTTTTGCAGTTGTCAGACCACACAAAACGTTCCATGGGATGTGTTCCCGACGTCTGATAATCAGTTGAAACATCTTATATTCAGTGCTGCTTCATATATGTTTTTTTATAGCGCTGCTAGACGATCATTTACAAATATTTACTTTGTAAAACAGAACATACTTTCTATGCAAATTTATAACAGGTTTCACACAGAGCTTTGTTATTGTTAATACGTATAAGAACATGACACGCATAAAACGTATATATTGCATCAAAAAATAAAGAAACACTGTTTGCAATAATAAACACAACAAAATATTATATTAATCAAACACAATAATTTGAATTCTTAGCAGCCACATATCCAGTCACATAATGTTATAATACTAAAAATGTGCATTCCGCTGTTAAACAGTTGTATGAAAGTCAACAAAGAAGGCACTGCCGTCAGTGCATAACGCACAGTGGTTCAAAAGACAGAACTAGCAAGACACAAATAAAACTCACACCTTTATTAAACAAATAAGTACAAAATAGTAAAGGTTTGAACCTAAAAATTTGCAGTATAGTACAGTGGCGTATATAGGAGTGGTTTGGGGGTTAAACCCATTAGTTTAGCCATTTCTGTTGCAGTGTAATAATTTCTTAACTAAGAAGATATTATTATCCAAACTATATGTATGTCAGGGATTAGGTAAATTTATATGAAAAACCTCCTGTTGGTTTAATCGGTAAAAAGATGTCTTAAAAATATTGAGAGATAATATTATATTTGTAGGGCAATAAAAAAAATGTTTCACCTAGTTCCAAACTACTACCAATATTTTCAGATAGTCTGTATATAAATAATTGTTTCGTAAACAGATATCAAATTTCTTCTTACTAATTGTAATAATTTAACTAGTCCTCAAAATCAATTTGTACATTAATAATATTATTATACCTACAACACATTTTGTGAATTTAAATATTGTATTAGTCATCTTTTGAAGAAAATCAAATGTAACTTGCATAAGAAATCATGGATCTTGAGACGGTGTTAAAATGGAATTACTTTCCGACGTTTCGCCTTCGGTTACATCAGTTATCTTCAGAAGTCTTTACTCTACGTCTGCAATAGTAAGTAAAGATCCATTTGAACAATCGTAGGTAATTCCAATTTGACTTAGTTTAACCCCAAGGACAATGATTTCTTAATTGTTCAAAAGTGTCAAAGCTTCCGTTCATTGTTAACTTTATGATGTTATTAAAATGTATATCTCTGGCATGAAGAGCTACATCACCTACGGATTATATGACAATATGACTATTAGATTCAGGGGATAACGCTGTAAAAATATGTATACCTAATATTAAAAATTCATATTTTGGGAACAAAAATCTGCGCACCTACGGATTTTGCAAGCATATGTTACCAATTATGTTTAAGCTACAGTCCTAATAAAATGCCGAGATTCAGGGAATAACGGTGTAAAAGAGTACATATGGATTTTTTAATAATGACTCTTCGATCTAGAGATATGCATTTTTTACGAATATAATGTACACACACACACATAATTTTACACCGTTATCCTCTGAATCTGGTCATAATATTACGACCGTAGCTTCAACATAACTAATAACATATACTTGTAAAATTCGTAAAAGCTGCAGCTCTTTGTTCTCAAAATATGACTGTTATCATCTAAATCATAATAGGATTGTAGCTTAAACATAACTAGTCACATATATTTGAAAATCTGTAGGTGATGCAGATCTTCATTCCAGAGATATGCATTTTTTATATTTTAAAGTACTATTTTACACCGTTGTCCTTTAAATCTGGTATTATATTAGGAATGTAGCTTAAACATGACTAGCATCATTTACTTGTAATGATGGTTTTTTTAATAATATAAAGTACTATTTTGCACCGTTATCCCCTTAATCCGGTTATCATATTAGGACTGTAGCTTAAAAATTACTAGTTTCATATGCTTGTAAAAAAGGTGATGTAACTTTTTGTTCCCGAGTTATGAATATTTTAATATTATAAAATACTATCTTACACCGGTATCTCCTGAATCTGGTTATCATATTAAGCCTTCAGCTTAAACATAACTAGTAACATATGCTTGTAAAATCCGTAGGTGATGCAGTTTTTTTTTTCCCAAAATATGAATGTTTTAATATTATAAAGTATTATTTCACAACGTTATCCCCTGATTCGGGTTATCATATTAAGACTGCATAACTAGTACAATATGCTTGTAAAATCCATAGGTGATGCAGCTCTTTGTTCATATGAATTTTTTTAGAATATAAAGTACAACTTTACGCCGTTATCCCTTGCAGATTTTATCATATAAGGACTGTAGCTTAAACATGACTAGTAACATAACTACGATTGTAAGATTCATATGTGATGCAGCTCTTCGTTCCAGAAATTCGCATTTTTTTAACAATATAAACTGCTAATTTACTCCCTTATTCTCTGAATCTGGTTATCATATTAGAACTCTAGCTTAAACTTGACTAGTAACATATGCTTGTAAAAATGTATAATATTTAAAAAAATATGATTTTTTTAAATATTATACAGTACTGTTTTACACCGTTATCCCCTGAATCTGTCCATTCAAACCGATTAGAGCCGTGTGAAGTCGAATATCTAATGGGATGGATAAGGTTGGTCGGCGCAATTTAGTGGTTGGAGCAAATACACACTTGCTCTTGCTAGTCGGTAGGTTATTTCACCAAGATCAAGAGCTACACCGTAACCCAAGAGTTGATCAGTGAGGAGAACCGTCAAGCTGCAGGTCTAGTCCGATATAAGTCTTTTATTCTCAAAGATAAACGCCACCCAGCCACCCTAAAGGACTAAAAAAATCGGTATAGAATGTTTTCCAAAACCGTTTTACACTAGATTCAGTTTTGCATTAGAGCGTAATTTGTCGATCTAAATACTTCAAAAATTTACTATAATGCAGAGAATCAAGAAAAATGCGCAACTATTTTTTTTTAAGAATATATTTGTGTTTATCTTCAAAAATGTCTTATTGTTCAACTAAAGTGTTCAAATAAATAATTATGAATCAATTTATTTACAGTAACATTTAAAAGCTGACATTTTCTAACAAAATAAAAATTGAAATATTAGAAAATATCTGCACTTTTTGAAAAACTAAAAAATATCAGCAAAATCCCTTGTAATTCTATTAAATAGAGAATATATTTAGCTAAATACAGGTTTTGAAGAAACTCGGCGAAGAAAACAAAAGAAAATTCTTGCTCCAACTAACAGAAGAATTGCTGTGTTACAATGAACAAGTAACTGGTTTCAATTTAGAAGTTCAACGAAAGCTATCCACTGACTTCCTTAGTAGCGAAATCCTCTCAACTTGTCTAGATACTGTTAGAAATAGGGAGTTGCATATGAACTTAGCATTTTATGTTTTAGTCATATTTTGCACGTTAAATGAATTGGGACAAAAATGGATGAGGGAAAACTTGGGGCAGGTTAAGCAAGCTTTTAAATGTTTACCTGGAGATTACGTTAACTTATTCCAGAAAGATTTTCCGGAAGAGAAACGACAAAAACTGGTAAGTTAATTCACCGGTTGTTTTCAATAACTCAAAGCTGGCTAGACAAAGCCGATCTGAAGGCGCTTATGTTTATTTCAGCAGTACATTTCATTCGAAATATTTTTTTTGTTTTAATTACTACGTCCCTTCTGATAATGATCTTATATTTAAAAATACATAAACTGTTGCAATGAAGTGCTTTAAAGAAATGTTTGGTCTAATTACAAACTTCATAAATTCAAAGATTTCTCGAGTTAGATAATTTATATTTAGTGTGTCGAAGGTACGGGTTTAATCAAAAAATACATCAACGGTAAATTCATTTCGGCCTAGTTTGAAGCCAAGGAATTCAGCAAAAGATGTTCGCTACCACTGGAGATATCGCAGACCCGATAGCCGTACCAGAGGTTTCCTCATCATGAAAAATTAAATTTACAGACGTTAAGCATTCTCTAATCTATTTATAGCGTCTCCACCATCACCTGTTATAAAGAAAACCTTTATAAAAGCTTTCAAAGAAACTGCTTCTTTACAACTTAAATGCTGGTTTGGATAAGTCGATGATAATTTTCTAATATGGCCTCCTCATGGGGAATATAATTATATTTTAAGATCATTTATGCCAACAATATTCTAGTATACAATTCACTACCAAAATGAGTCAGACGATATCATTCCCTTCATTGATGCAAAGCTGGATTTAAGACTTATGAAGCTTATGGATTTAAGTGTTTAGTGGCCCTTGAGCCGCGTGAGGTTTTGCGAGGCCGCTGTTTAGATAAAGCTCATGACAAAATTGGTCCCTGGACTTGTATTTCGCTGAGGAGCCTTGGGCTTTTAGTATTTTTAGTTTAGTCCAATGCTGAATGTTTTGCAACCAACGTCCGATGTCTCTACTTCCCTCGATCTTTCCTTCCGACGATATATATATATATATATATATATATATATATATATATATATATATATATATATATATATATATATTGTGTTAGTAAATGATTATGTGCCAAACTAAATTAGGTCATACTTCTCAATTCCTAATAAAAGGAAAAATTCATAACGAAGGAAGTTTCGGATAAAGGAAATTTATCGATTTGTTTCGATATGTTAAACATTTTAGATTTCTATGTCATTATATAAAAATTGTGTTGGCAAAATTAAAAAATGTGTCGTGAAAATTTTATTTCCTGAATTATGATCGCCAGAGCTCATTCAGTGTTTTGATCTCATACAGGGCAGATCTCTAAAGATAGCTCATGTAATCATAGTCGAAACGTCGAAAATTTATTGCAATTTGACACTCTCTAAACACAGGGTGTTTTATAAAGATTGAATTATTTAATACCTCCTACAAGGGCTTTATTACTAATACGTAGAGAAAGATTAAAAAAATAAAGTGTGACAATACTTATGCGTACGGAACAAATATCGCTATTTAAGCTGAAAACCGCATTTAAATATCTTTTTATCTTTGGGTTTTTTAAGTTTGCAATTATACCATACATTTCCTTGACCTATGAAGCAGTTCATATTATTGTTAAATTAAGATATGACATAATTGCAAAACGTCTTTTGCAGATGAGAAAGAAGATGAAAAAACTTAAACGCTCAATTAATACTATTGAAGGGAACACTAAAGATATTTCAAAAGTTTTAAATGAAAATCAAACTGTAACAGAAAAGAAAAGTGAACCATTCTTTAATCTAAAGAAGTCTAAACGAAGAACTAAAGTAATGAAAGCTAAAATTACAAAAATAAAAAACATGGAGCTTACGGAAAGGTTATCATTAAAAAATAACTCAGATTTTGCAACAAAATTGAAAGATGATATAAAAATGGTAGATGGAAATCAAGCATTTGCACCAGACAATAATTCTTTAACAACTAAGATTAAACTGTTCAATATTAAGAAAGACGAAACCAAAGCAGACATGTGTGAAAATTTGGTTGAAAACATTTCGAAAGAACAAAGTGAATCAGAATTTGCAGATTGTAATTCCAAATCAGATGAGACTGGACCCCCAGCAGAACCAATAGTCCCTTCTGAAGTAGATAATTCAATCTCAATGTTTGATGCCCAGTTAGCAAGGGAGATTCAGGAAAATGAACAAATAGTAAGTACGTTTTTGTGAGAAATAAGGCAGAATATTTCAGCATATTTTATGTTTAGAGAATATCTATATTCACAACGTAAATAAGAGTCTTGATAAAAGTTTCTGTTTTAAGTTTTAAAACACTGGTGATAACAGTTTTTACAAATCTCAAAATATGTTTTAGGGTAATAACTGAACCAAGCCTGTTATTTTTTGTTCTTAAAGAACATAATCTTACCCTTAATGTTTTGTCTGTAGTATGTCGTTTTGCCTTATTTATATTTTTCAGTATTTTCTAACCTACAGTTATATTATAACATTAACGATATGCCACAAACGGCTAGAATAAAGATAAACAAACTTGGGTATTTTCAAAAAAATTAATTAAAAAAGAATATTTTTCTCTCTCAGCGTCAGTCAACTTCTTCAGAAAAGAAAAACAAAAAATATATCTTGAATTTTTTAAAAATAGTTGTTAAGATTAGGCTGGTCAAAAGCTCCATATTTTTCCCACAAGACTGACATTTTTTTTCTACCAGGTCAAGGAATTGGGTAAAATCGAGTTTGGAAAAAATTAGCATTGGAAAAGCCGGGTATCTATATATAGTGAAATGTCGCTTATTAATTTCCCATTTAACAGCCATATATTGAATTATTAATACACTCTATAGGTAGTACTGAAATGAAATCACAAAAATTTTGGGTTTTTCGATATTTTAGAATCACTCGAATATGAAAAATATATTTTTAGAAAAAAAAATGTCTGTATGGATCTGTGTGTAAACAAAATTTGTGCAATGATAACTTGAGAACGGTTTGTTTCAAATTGGCATTAAAAAAGTCAATGAGTTAGCTGTCATGTGCTTAGATCTTTTATGTTTTATCGATTTTTTAATGAGTATAAAAACGTAAAAAGTACATATTTTCAGAATACTTAAATGATGACAGTCAAATTAAAAACAAAATTAGTTAGTAAAAATATTCAATGAAACGTTGTGGAAGCCATTGGCGTAGGCCCTCGATTTTTTTTTTTCGATCATATGTCAGAAATATTTAGTTTGCTTAGAAAACAGTAAAATCCGTCAAATGTTGTTTACCATTTTGTACATAACCATTTTTTCTATATTCAGAAGCCCCAGGAGGATGAAACAGCCTCCTGAGAACAAAAACAAAAATTATTTCAAAAGTATCTAGCTTTTTCACAAACGGTGAAATACGTCAAATGTCTTTTTTTTCTGTAACTAATAAAGCTTCTTCTTCGATATTAATATATTATTTATATATTTATATTCTGTTTTAAAAGCTATTCTGGACAGATTGCTGCGTCAGTTAAATTTTTAAAATACTCGTTTCGTTCAATTTGAAGGTAGGTATTTTTGTTGAGTTGCGAAAAAACATAAAAAATGGATGTATACGTAAGGAGGAGATTGTTGTGCCTATTTTTGCTGAAATTATTTGCAACTCACATTTTGTTCCTAATTCTAAGTAACATTTTGTTATTGTATTTTGCTCTAAAATAAGAAGTAACTTCAACTTGGGTGAAATTATAATTAAAGATACCCAAATTATACAAGGAGTTCAGTTAAGAGCGTTCACTATTCATATCTCGAAAGTTCTTCCTCTTAGCGTCTTGAGAAAAATATAGTATGACAAAAGTGAGCAAGTGAAATTGACTTAAAATATTTTTAAAGTTCTAAATTGACCGCAGGCAAGTGGGAGCAGTTCCTACGGTGAACAATATATTTCAAAAATTCTGCAAAAACTAGAATTAAGTATAACTTTTAACACCTCATTGGAAAGCAGAGTTAATTTCCTATTGCTTTGGTTGTAAACTTATTGTCAAATCACCCTTAATACGGGTTGGGGAGCTGTTGACTTATAGAATATTTAAATCGTCATATCTTCTGGAATCCTTATCCGAACTGAGCTAAGGCTTATTTAAAAGAAAATTGTAAGCTGCTTTAGGATTCGGATCGAGTGACACAACCTAGTATTTCACAATTTAGTTAGGTGGCGGGGTTTATAACAATTACAGTTTTTTTCTAATTTTTTTCAAATTTTTAAATGGAAGGTTATTCAGATTAAATCAAATTGCTTTTTGTTTCCAAAAGGACACCTTACTGTATAGATTTCGCCATACTTTTTCTAATGCGTCAATTAAAAAAAAACAATTATTGAGTAAGAGACTCGTGTATATCGTAAAAACATTTATCGAGTAAAAATGTAATGAGCCTATTTTTAAACATATTTACTAATACTTTCTTTAATTACAGAAGGTAGTCTATTAAACAGTTTTGTTCCTAATTTAAGTATAAAATTTTTAGATAAATTCAGTTTGCTCTAAGGCAGTAAAAATTACTAATATACATAGTGGTGTAAGTATGGAAATTGTTATTCTTATAAAACATGTAACAATTTTTAAAAACGAACAAATATATTACAGACAAACCATCACATGATACTGGTAAAATTTTCAACTCATGTAAATATAGATTGCAGGAAGCGGTAGAGGATGCTCCCGCAATACATCTACTATACGTTTACGGCTTTTAAACATGAGGAGTAGCTCCCCACAACTGGATACCATATAATATCCGTGAATACACAATAGCATGATCACCCTAAGGATGTGTGACAAACCCATTTTTTAAGCTTACGTATAACATAACAAAGGATATTAAGTTTTGAGGCATCGTACGAACATTGACACTCCTAAGACAAATTATCATCTAATCATTAATTCTAAATCAAGATTCTTACGATTGAGAAGTATAAAATACCAAATAATTAGTCTTTTTGGCGTTTAAGAGTAGTCCGTTGAGGGTAAACCACTTATAAAGTTAATCCAAAGACCTACTAGAAGCACTATTGATATTTTCACAATTTACTCTTTTAACTATAGTCGAAGTATAGTATACGTGATTCGCAAAGAACAAGAATAGTATTTGTCCGAGGACAGAGTCCTGTGGCACACCGATATCAACATTCAAGGACCCCCAGCACGCACTGCCAGAGCCTTCAAGTGACATATCCTTAATTTCCACATACTACATGGGCATTTTTAAAACAGATGAAAACCCATTTAATA
Organism: Kuschelorhynchus macadamiae; assembly: GCA_030620095.1. NCBI lineage: Eukaryota > Metazoa > Arthropoda > Insecta > Coleoptera > Curculionidae > Kuschelorhynchus > Kuschelorhynchus macadamiae. The sequence goes on from JAUTXW010001704.1 coordinate 81,186, forward strand.
TTAGGCCTCTAATTAATGAATTACTTCTTATTTGTTAGAGATCTTCAGGGAACTTAAAAATCACTTTTTACCACATACTTTTGCATATTTCAATAAAAAACCGTTAAATTTCAATTGGGTCCTAAAAAAGCTCTGCAAAACCATATATATTTTTGTAACAACATTTATTTCAATTACAATAAAAATGACACGTGGAACGAGAAAATATTATAAATTTTTTTCCTGTACTAAAATATGAAAAAAGACTCTTTCAGAAGACTGCTTCCTCATACAGCATTTTTTAATAATACGGGGTGTAATGTAAATGCTCCCTATATGAATTTCGATTTAATTTCAAAACCAGCTATATAGTTGGGTTCTATAATAACAGTAGAGAATTGATATATCCTTAATATTAAAACGAATACATTGTAGACTGTCTAATCTCTTAATAAATCATTTTGCCATTACTCTTATTATCTCGCATTAATATTAAATTTAAGGCAAATGCGAGATTGATGTAAAGACAAATACGTACAAATATTTGAATTTAATTAAAATATTATTTTATAATTTAATTTAAAATAATTCATTGTGTTATTAAAAAATAAACTTTATTGCAATCTTTTGGTTATACATAAGAACAGCGTTATCCATAAGCACACAAAATTGTACTAATATACTTAAAGTGTTATTATTTATATTAAACACCTTGTATAATGAAATTTAGTTTTCCCTCCTCCAACTAAATTATAAGCAATCCAAATCTTATGTTTAATATTTTCTTTATCGATTTTTAGCACATTAAATGCAAATCATAAAATAACCATTTACAATAAAACATATTTTATTGTTAAGAAATTGAGTATAAAGAAGTAGTTCTTTTAAAGATACTTTTCTTATTCTAATATGGGAAAACAGAATAGAATATGTTCTCATGGTTCGATGTATTTGGCCCTAAACTTCACTGGCCCAAACAGTTAATACCCCTAAAAGACATTTGCCCGAACCTACATTACACATAACCGTCATTGGCGCTAACAGTCGAAATCCCGACACATTGGAATGCATGGAATTTGTCCTTGGCCTTAAACGTCGAAATACATAAATATGTACGCCAATGACGTAAGAAACTTCTGTCACTGTTGCCAAAGTGCGTTATTGTTCAGATGAAGTACATATTTCCGAAAATTATAGTAATAAAAAATATTAGTAAAATAATATAGTGTTTTTTTATTTATGGTTGATAACATGTTATTAATATTCCTAAATAATAAGTTTTAAATCGTTCTCAAAGAATTTTGTTTATAAAAATTGCAAATAGCTACGTATTAATTTTACTGCGTCGTATCAGTGTTAGAATACAATAAAATAAATTTTACTAACATGATGTAAATTGTTAGTTGGTTCGGTTGTGAAACATGCAGAAATAATATGCAAGAATGCAAGCTTTTACTGTGTTCCGGATACGTCCTGAATTTTCAGCTCTTCGCCCATTCAAATGCGATTTCAAGAAAGGGAGTACTAGAAAGTTAGATTCGGCAATTTAAAAGGACTATCAATATTAGGACATCAGAATAATCAGAAAGTATATTGTAATGTACAAATTTCATATTGGTAAGTCACCTAGATTCTTTTTTTGTGTAGGTATACATTTTTTTCTTAAATGTTCCTCTTCGGATTTTCTACAATATATTGGGTTTTTAATGTATAGTGCACACTAAATGTTAGTTAAAAGAAAAACCTCAACAAAAACATTTGTATTTGGTTGATAACATGATTTTGACATATAGTTGTGTTTGCATTTTTACAAAACCATGTAAATTCATGGATGTATCATCCACAGTGGACTCCATTTTAGCAAATCGGGGTATGAATCTTAGACAACAATAAAAAATGAAAATCAGCTTTGCATATAAAATTATGAGTAGACAGACATAGCAGTGAGGAATGGTTCTATGATCCATCTGAGAATAAATACAGAACTGCTAAGGTAATTCATATGTCAAAATAATTAGATATTTTAATAGAAATGAGGCATTTCTCCTTTTCAAAATATTTTCTTCTTACAAAGAAAACTTTTAGAAAAATTTGTTAAATAGGTTTAGAAGAATTTCCTCTTTAAAATTTTAGTTTGTGAAGTTAAAGCCAAAAGTGTTATTTCCTGATAAAATGGTGAACGCTTTGCGTCAAATAAAATATTTAATCTAGCGTCATTCTGCTATTCTTTAACTTTTTTACAATAAACTTGCTGGGAGACCACTTCGGGAATATCCTGAAAATTTCATCCAAATTGTTGAAACCACCGCAGAGTAATCGATATACATACATAAAAAAATACATAGGGTCAAATTGATAACCTCCTTCTTTAGTCTTTTAAAAATTGCATTAATATTTGTGACATGGCCATCTAAACAAAATAAAGAAAATACCTGCATATCCGCCATTTTTTGTCCGATTTCAAACATTTAAAAACTGATATTCATAGAATTTAAAGTTTTATCGGAATGTAAAAATTAATAAATAATATATTTCATTCCCATATATGTAGGTACCCATTATATAAATGTCTGTGATTAAGTTATTAAGAATAAGTTTGAAGACGACTTCATAAAGTCAAATTTTCAATGTGGAATAAAATATTATTTTTTACTTTTTAGTTTTGTTTTTTTTTTGAAGTTTTTTTATTTTTTATAAATATTTATGTTTGGAGAACAAAGCTTTCTGAAGTAGATATTGTGAAGAAACGCCCCAGAAGTGAATCCCATACCTTGTGCCTGTGAAATCGAAACCAAACTTATTCTTAATTACCTAATCACAAAACTATATTTATGTAATGAGTGTTTTGATGTCTAATACCAAGAGTATAATGTTTTACTATCTGTATTAATTTGGTGCTGACTTCACAGACTAAAATTTTCCAGATGGAATAAAATATTATTTTCCATTTTTAGGTGCATTTTTTGAAGTTTTATTTTTTTATACAGTTTTTTATTTCATCCTTTTTAGTTCAATTTATATGAGTTTTATTTTAAGTTATATTTAACAAATAACCATATATATCTATGTAAATTCCTAATAAAATGGTGTACGCTTTTATTGCGTCGAATAAATATTTAATATAGCGTCATTCCCCCATATTTAACCTTTTTACAATATGCTGGCTGTGGGACCACTCGGGCAATATCCCGAATATTCCTTGAAAATTTCATCAAAATTGTTGAAACCATCGCAGACTAATATATGTACCGGGTGGTCGAAATTGGTCTGTTTTAACAGAGAAAACCTATTTCCTGACTAGATAGAGCAAAACTGACTTAGGTGTCATGGGCTCGATTTCTGAGAAATGTTTAATGGCAAAAACCGCTTCCGATATTTTCACTGCCAACTGAGATATAGGGCGTTTTTCAATTTTCGGCCATTTTGAAAATTGTCCATAACTTTTTTATTTTGCGGAATATTAACATTCTGCAAAGACATTCTAAAGGCACTTTTTTATGTGCAATCCAGTGGCGTACTCAGATTTTTTCTATAGTTGTCCGTTTTATCATAAATAGGCAAAACTTTTTTTTTTCAAATGGAAATCGCGTTTAGCCCTTTTCAGTGATATAAAGTTGTAGGTACTTATTTTCAAAAATAACGAAAATATTAGGTGTTTTTGGTTTACATCGAAGTAGGCCTTGGAATAATGACGCGCGTTCAATATTTTGAATATATTGCTGTCAGATTACTGTAGTCTGGTGTAATTATTGCGTTTTGGTGTTATCTTTATAAAGTTGTGTTAAGTTGCTGACAAAATATGTTTGAGAATTATGAAAAGTATGATATGTTAAAATGTTACATATTATCTAACGAAGTTCCTGAAGCAGCTAGTGAATTATATTTTAATACATTTCCCGAGCGACGTCAACCGGATAACCGAATTTATCAAACATTAAAAAGTAATTTAGTAAATTACGGAAGTTTTTAAGAACAAGACATTATAAAGGAAGAAAAGGAAATCCAGCAGCTAAATATAATTGGTGAGGTATTAGATCATCCTGGCACCTCCTCTCGAACATTGGCTAATATAACGAATGTTCCAAAGACCACCGTTTTAAAAATACTCAAAAAACATAAATTCAAACCGTACAGAACGAGAAGAGTTCATCAACTCCGTGAAGGGGACGCCGCTAGAAGATTGAGATTTTGTCAGTGGTATGAGCAAAAATTCATGGAGAATGAGAATTTTCCATTAAATATTATTTGGAGTGATGAATCCAGAGTAGATACTTCTGGTATATTTAATAGATATAATTCATATCACTGGTCCACTGAAAATCCACACGTAGTTGTGCAACAAGACCGGCAAGGTCGGTGTGGATTCAATATATGGGTGGGGATATTCCGAGGAAGATTTGTGGGACCTTATTTTTACGATGGAAATTTAACTGCAGATGATTATGTAAATATTTTGCGCACATATATTGTCCCTTTGTTGGAAGACATACCTTTAGCTGATGCCAGAAATATCTACTATCAACAAGATGGTTGTCCCCCGCACAATGCAAGGATCACAACTGATCTTTTAAACTTGGAATTTTTGGATTGGTTATACTTTGGCCTGCTAGGTCCTGTGACTTAACTCCCTTAGATTTTTTTTTGTGGGGAAGATTGAAGGACTTGATATTTAAAGGAAGAACCTTTCACACAAAAAAAGAATTGCAAGAGGCCACTAGGCAAGCTTTAGTTGAACTAATAAATAATTGCAACTCGGTACGCAAAAGATGCTTAGTTTGTATTCAACAGGGAGGGGCTCAATTTGAACAACTTCTCTAAATATATTTATCAGAAACCTATCTAACTAAATACCTAGATTTTCATAATTATTTTTTATTTTCACTTGTAGCTGTAAATAGTAGTTTAGTTTGTTAATTTTGTTCAACTTTGCTATGTAAACAAAAAAAAATAAAAAAAATTAATAATAAATAATTAAAATAACGTTAGCTAGTGTTATTTAAAGTTGTGTTTAAGTTGCTAACAAACTATAAATCTTAACAATACATAATTGAGATATTGTCATCACAAATCAAAGCCTACTTCGATGTAAACCAAAAACACCTAATATTTTCGTTATTTTTGAAAATAAGTACCTACAACTTTATATCACTGAAAAGGGCTAAACGCGAGCATTTTTTATAATTTATAGCCAACTATGATTTCCATTTGAAAAAAAAAAGTTTTGCCTATTTATGATAAAACGGACAACTATAGAAAAAATCTGAGTATGCCACTGGATTGCACATAAAAAAGTGCCTTTAGAATGTCTTTGCAGAATGTTAATATTCCGCAAAATAAAAAAGTTATGGACAATTTTCAAAATGGCCGAAAATTGAAAAACGCCCTATATCTCAGTTGGCAGTGAAAATATCGGCAGGCGGTTTTTGCCATTAAACATTTCTCAGAAATCGAGCCCATGACACCTAAGTCAGTTTTGCTCTATCTAGTCAGGAAATAGGTTTTCTCTGTTAAAACAGACCAATTTCGACCACCCTGTACATACATACAAAAAATTCATAGGGTCAAATTGATAACCTCCTTTTTTGAAGTCTGTTAAAATTTGCATTAATATTTGTGACATGGCCAGCTAAATAGATCCGCCATTTTTTGTCCGATTTCAAACATTTAAAAACTGACATTCATAGAATTTAAAGTTTTATCGGAATGTAAAAATGTATAGACGGTACAACTTCTGATTAAATCAAATATATTTATAACATGCCTAAGATAAAACTAGAATAATACTTCCACAAATAAGCATTTAGTATGATCAATTTTTTTGAAATTATATGGGCTCATTATTTAAATATAATATGTAGTTTTTTTTTGTTTTCTTTTTAAAATTCAAATAGCATAAGTTCACCAGGACCTGGTTATTTTTCTAAGTAGTGCAATATCTATTTCATTCATTTCTTTTTTTTTTGAATAAGAGTATTCATTTTTTTGAAAGTAATTAAGAAAATTCTTTATTTTTAGTATGCCTAAGGACGACCACTATGTAATAAGATCACCAACAAGATGTAAGCTCTAGAAAGTTAGTATGTATGTCATTGATTAAAATCTGGCCTTCTTACCAACTACACCAATTCAGTTATTGCCAGGGGCGAGGCAAGTGAAAACAATCCCTTTGTGAGTTGAGAAGACTGATTACATCATACGAAGAAAATATTTACTGTAATGTGTTTTAAATAAAGTTAATGTTTAATATAATCTTAGGTTTAGATTTATTCTGAAAATAAACTATATCTTGACATTCACCATTTTGTCAAGTAGGTATTGTATGCCATTACAATGTGTCTGACCTACAATGAATAGACTTACTTCTTAAAACTTTTTATTTCTTTAAACTTTTTATTATTTTTTATTGCTTTATTTACCAACAGTACACTCAAACAATCTATGTTAATTTAATTAAAATTTGGATGATTAATTTATGCAATTGAATAAGTTAGTTTTCTTTACATTAAGGGTCAGTTATCCAAAAACTATTTAACCTTATTCATATCCTCAATTAATAAATACTGCAATTCTTCCCATGTATTACTGGGGAAAATCAAAGTGGAGTCATCAGCATAGGCAACCACTTTACCCCCTCCCTGCCAAGATTACAAAGAATGTTGATATACATGTTAAAAAGCACAAGACGCAGCACTGTACCTTATGGTACTCCAATTTTGATTTCTTTAGGCTTACTCATAGCTCCTCCTCCTACTTTAACATAATTAAGTAGATACATTTTGAAATCATTCAACACGGATTCTCCACATCATATAGCTATCCACAATGTCCAGTAACAAAGACATATAACTTTTACAAATATTTGTGATTAAATACACAAAATGATTTAAAGTATCATTTTTTAAAATATAGCTATTATTATTACATCCAGGGTTAGGCCTAACTCCAGACTGGACTGGAAAAATTCATAAAAACTCTCAATACATAAACTTAATTAAAGTTATCATAACAAAAACACAGTTGTCTGTATTTTAAAAAGAAGGCAATCTATCTTGTTAATATTTTCAGAATTTGAAAGCTTGCTTCTTTAGCTTTAAGAAGCCAGTTATTTTGATGACTTCTTCAATTTGTTAAAAATAGTTCGTTCACACCTTAAACGTAGCTTCAAAATCCACCTAGCATATTTAGTCAAAAGTAAGGGTAGCTGTAATTAATTTCTTATGAAATTATTTGTAATCACAGACTTAAATTATTCATATTGTTAACAAGTGATATGATTTGTAGAATTTTAATCAAAACCAATGCAAGCTAAGCTTCAAAAATGATCATTGGAAATTGAATATCAGTATTTTTTTATTGTAAGGTTAAAAAACTCACAAAATTATACCTGGCTTCAAAACTGTTTTTGTAAAATTAATAATTTTGGTCTGTTGCATTTGGAGAAATTGAAAGGGCAAAACATAATTATAGGCTCTGTTTACTATATCCGAGCTAGGCCCTGAAGAATGTTGTCACACCAACCAAGTTATTTGTTTGAAATTGTTTTTAAATAATTTTAATAAGAAAATTGGATTTTATTGTATTTAATAAATCAGTGGTTCACCTGCCCAGACAAATTGGCATTTTATCACCTTAACAAAAATATCGAACCTTATATTTTTTTTTTATTTGAATTAATCTGTGCAGGTAATTTTTACTCGACTTCCAAAAGAAGGTTATCAATTCAATCCTATTATTTTTTTTATGTAGGTACATCGAGTACTCCTGATTTGACCAATTGCGCCCAAGACAAAATATCTTACATTCACCATACTATCAGGAAAAAAAATATGCCTGTTAATATCATGATTTGAGTTAATGTCACAAAGTTCAATTTTACTGATCATTTTAAATTTTAACAGTGAATATAGCTAGTTTTCTATAAATGTGTAGAGATGGCACATTTTATGCAATATTAATATGGTGATTGTGGTTAGCTACTTATTTATTTTGGATGGCTTTACCAAGTTTAGGTAGGTAGTAGGTAGACCAGGTAGTAGTATATACATATATATATATATATATATATATATATATATATATATATATATAAGGTAATTGTATGATTAGTATGCATCTGGGCACAAACAAATTAATCAGTAAAATTATGTGTTTTATTTAAAAAATTACAAAACTTATTCCTAGCTATTATATATTATATTTATTTTAGCACTTAATTTTTTCTTTTAGGGTTAAACTTACATTTTACTTCTTTTAGTATCTGAGTTTTATTACCTGACTGTATTAAATATTTTAAGATTCATTACTTAACTATTGTTCTATGTTTTGTTCTGTTTGTGAGTATTAAGTGTATTTTCTTTTGTAAAATTATGCTTTTTTTGTATAATAATATATTAAATAAATACAAACATTGTGAAATTTTAAACTATACCCATAAAATATATTAACAATGAGAGGCAAATAATTAGTATTTTTATCATCTACAATGATCAAGTGTCATCTAATAATGTACGGGAATATTGATTATAAATAGAACCCTCAATTTTTTTATGGGACACCCTGACTATTATATGCCCATTAAATAGGCATCTTTTTGCTAATCTTAAATATGTTAGATTTGATACCTTTACCTTTAAAGACAATGGAGAAAAACCATGCCATAAGAGGCAAGTTATTCATATCGGTGTTATGTTTTCTCTGACATCTCTTATAATAGGTATATTGTCAATTTTCTCAGTTGTGTTTCACTATAAATGTTTCAAACCTAGTATAATTATAATTAGCAAGAAGAGACCCATTTGATGGACATATACAGGGTGTACCATCAAAACAAAAAAAAATTTGTCATGCTTTTCCGAAAAAACAACCAGTATAGATAGAAAATAATGGATTAAAAATCTATAACTTCTACATTTACCAATTTTTTTTAGAAAAAAGTTAAATGAACGTTTAATTTATGATCAATCAAAATTCGTATGCAATCATGAAATGCTTACTTCATTTTGAAGTATTCAAGATTTTTGTTTAATTATATAATATGATTTGCTCTTAAATTCCAATTGGATTTGGTTATATATTCTTGGCACCATTTATTATTAGTTTATTTTGACAAATAATGACATTATGTCAAAGTCAGTTAAATAATATTTAACATATTATTATAATGTTTAAACTAGATTTTTGTCAATTAAAAAATATTTTTCTTAGTCGGACATTAAACAAGGCACTACAGGTACTATATGGGATAATGCTTTCAGTCAATGTCTATCCTTCTTGAAACACTGTCTCAACCTTAAGTATTATTAATCTTATAATATGATACCTTAATGTACAGCTGATTTAATTGTGATATGACAGAATCTATGTATAAAGCTATTGTAGGATACCTTTTTTACTGGTTTGGAACTATTTATTTAAAATTAACATTTACTTGAATAAAGACTATACCATAATTTTTTCAACAATACGCAGTCTTATAAGTTTGACAGCCAGTTCCCAACATATGGTAAAATCAACGATAAGATCTAATATTTTTACGAAATTTTATAAGATTAGGCTATAAAAGTTTATATTTTAATAAGTTAATTGATAAAATAATTTACAAGATCTAAACTACTTTATACCAGTTAATAAACTTAAGAACCTGAAAGCATGAAATTAATTGAAGGTATCTTCGAAAGACTTTTGGTCTTTATAATTATATCATCTACCTAACTTTTTCTTAAGTCATACTTAGATTTAAAAAAACTTAAAGGTGAGATGTGCAATATCTTGCATACTTACTAAATTAACTTATTACTCAATTGTGTATACCAAGTGAAGAAAATATATAAGTAGGCCACAGTTAATATTTTTAAAATATGGGGAAAAATCTTCAAATTTCTAATCCACTTTAGCTATATATCTTTAATTAATATACAAAATATGTGATACACTTTACAGTAACAAAAAAAATGATTAAAGATAAAATTAATAATAAAGTTGACCCTACATTTATCATATGGTGCATCTTTTTTAGTTCTTAAACTACACACTTTCTCAGCAACAGTAGGTAATTGTAAGTACTCAAGTATCACTATAATATACACGTCACTACTATCTGCAATGCACATATGAGCAGAACTAACTTCCTAAGCCTTGTCTACGATACCTATATCAAACATCAAGAAGACTTGGTCCTAAAACAAATTATAATTAATAAAGTACCTGCACGAATAACAAGCTTAGGGAAAATCATTAACAATCTTATAAAATACTAATCAATATGTGTCTGATAAAAACTGATTTTTAGATAGGTATTTGCTTGGGATCAGGATACAAAATTAAAAAACTTAAAAAAAAAGTTGAAATGTGTCTCAAAAAGCTCACAAAACATATTAGTTAAAAGATACATGTTCAAGCATCAAGGCTTTTGTGGATTTTTATATGGTCTTTAGTAGACAACTTTGTTTTATTTTTAGGTAGGGAACAATATCCACATTAATAACAGATGGGGACTCAATCCTATATACTAACAAATAAGATTATCTGAGTGTAAGAGTCCAAAAACTGAAATGGTTGCAATTTTATACCATATTAACACTATTCTAAAATAAACATACTCACTTTATATGTAGAAGCCTTGTTTATGTATAGACAAGGGTACCGTAAAGTGGGGTGACTTTTCCAAATATTTCATATTTTTTTACCATAAAAGTTTTCATAAATTTAGTTATGCCTTCTCGCTGAAGTATGTGAAATTTTGGTACTTAAGAAATAACTATTCTAAAGTACAATAATATAAACCAATTGCAATTAATTTTTTTTTATTTTTAAAAATTTGGCAATCTCACCTTTATTTTATTGACTTTGCCGATGCTTTTTAAACCTATTGTATGGTATTCTAACAACTGGATATGGGTCAGTTTGCCATCTAAAAGATGTTTTTAAATAGGGGAGCACAATTTTTTGAAAAAAAAAAATATATACCTAAAATTATAAAAAACACAAAATTTTTCAAAATTTTTATTTGACATTAAATACGATTCTTTTTACAAGAAAATATTGATTGTCAATAACAAAACAAAATTTTGAACCAAATTTGGCAACAGTTAAACAAAAATAAACTCAAAAATTGTGTTTAAAAAATAAAATAAACTAATTTTTATTATTTTAAGTAATGAAAACATTGTGCTTTATCTACCTCTATATTAGATTAAAGTCATTTATTATATTTGAATCAAATGTGAAAATGTTGCTTGAAGAGGAAGGGCACGTTGGTTTTGGTAATACTAACATAACTTCACTCCTATGAATATCACTTATATCGTCTACCAGTGGAAAAACAAATTTGTTATCAGTTTTTTTTCTTAAAAACTTAACTGTCAAGAAATCTTCGCCTTCGTCACTCTGTTGCAAAACAGTTCCTATATAATATTTCGTTGTTTTTTTTGTCGAAAATTTAACGATCAGAAAATCATTGTTGTGTATTTTTGTATCTATCCCATTTTCGTTGTTGCTTTCATCACTTTCAAGTGTAACATCATCCATTGGCTTCGGATATTCGTTTTCATCGCTGCTAATACTTGGCGTGTCCTTGCCATTTTCTTCTACAGTTGTAGTTGTTAGCTCGTCAGTATTGTGGTTTTCTTTCGATTTTTTGACGTTACTAGGACCAGCTGACATTCTATCGATATCGTCTAGAGAAACCGACCGGCCAGGCTCAATATTGATCATCTTCTTCCTTTTTGGCTGAGAATCAGTATTTGGACGCCTCTTCTCCTCTAAGTACTGCAATAACGCTTGATCTATTGATCCGCTTATTCTCTGCTCTACACGTTTTTTCGGCATCCTTTTGAGGACTTGACTTTTATCCAAGGGGTAAATTCCAGCGGCTCTAAAAGCATTTTTAATTATTTCCGTAAGTAGTTATAATAGGGGAGCGTCCCTCATTCTTAACTTCCTCCCCTTTTATTCTCATTCGCATCATATTTTTTAATTTTTTCTCTTTGTTCTCCCACATTTGATTTTGCATTCTGAAGTCTTATAAATAGGTGCATCATGAAATCAAAATAGCATTCTTAACAGTAGAACAATTGACCAACTCACTTTGGAAGAAAATCAACAATATATTTCCTTGGAAAATATAATGTCCAGTGTAATTAAGAAATTAGAACAAGAATTAAATAAAACAGAGGAGGAATTAAAAAATAGTGATAGTAGATCAACTACTTTCTTAATTGGAGAGATAAAAAAATCCTTTAATGCGTTAGAAAAGGAGATTACTAAAATTAGTAAAATTTTAAATGAAAAAAGTTATACAATACAAATTGATAAATTGAATGAATGGGAAAAAACATATAAAAGTTATATTTCGAATTATTACAAAACATAGAAAGTGAACTTCCTTAAAATTGAATAAACAAGTTTGTTGTCATGACAACCGTTAAACAACAAGTCGTTAATGAATTACATAAACCTGCTAGAAAAAACTACAAACGCAGAAGGGTGGTAGTGAAAGGGTTAAATGATCTTTTTCAAGCTGATTTGGTTGAAATGTTACCCTATGCCAAATTTAATAAGGGATTTAAATATATCTTGATTACCATAAATGTATTTTCTAAGTATGTTTGGGCCGAACCGTTAAAATCTAAATCTGGAAAAGACGTAACAGCGGCAATGAAAAAAATATTAATCAGTGCAAAAACTCCACCAAAAAACTTGCAAACGGATAGAGGGAGAGAGTTTTTCAATGTAAATTTCCAAAATTTGATGCAACAATTTCGAATTAACCATTATAGCACGTTTTCCAATTTGAAAGCGAGTATAGTAGAAAGAGTGAACAGGACTTTAAAGAATAATATGTGGAAAATATTTAGCATTCAAGGAAATTACAAATGGTTTAATATATTAGCGGATATTGTAAAAGATTATAACAATACAAAACATTCTTCAATAGGAATGAAGCCAAAACAAGTAAATAAAACAAATGAAAATAGAATCTTGAAATCTGCATTTACTCATGCTAAAACGTTAGATATAAAATCTCCAAAGTTTAAAGTGGGTGATCACGTACGAATAAGCAAGCATCGAGAGGCATTTTCAAAAGGTTACACACCAAATTGGTCAAATGAGATATTCCACATTAAAGAAGTTAAGATGACAAACCCTTGGACATATTTAATTCAAGACGAAGATAATCAGGACATTCTGGGTGGTTTTTATGAGCAAGAATTACTAAAAGTAAAGCATACCGATGTGTATCTTATTGAGAAGATTTTGAGAAGGAAAGGAAACAAAGTTTATGTGAAATGGTTAGGACTTGATAAAAAATATAATACATGGATTGATAAAAAAAATATTGTTTAATTAAATTGAAATTAAATTTTAGTTAAATTTGTTTTATTTCTGTTCCTCACTTTATGCTTTAGCTGATACAAATTACAAAGTCTTAATGTGCTAATTAATTTCAAATAAAATTCACATTTACTAAACTAAAATTTTATTAAGTAAAACATCAAATACAATTTTTATTAAAACGTGTCAAATATATTTTATTTCTATGTTCCTCAGATAATATCGAATCTAGAATAAGTTTACAATCATTTATTCTTTTTTCAAAACGGAGTCTATCTAAGTACCACATCTGAAAGTTACTCCTACGGGCTTGTCTGTAAGCAAAGCTCCACTTCACTAACACATGCACCTTATTGTTCTCTTCCAGAAAAAATATTGTTTTCTTCGTAATATTTTCTTTTTGATCCATTTTCATTGTTTTCTTCGTAATATTTTCGTTTTGTTCCATTTTGCTTCAATTTGTTTTCCATTTGTTCAGGATATAAAGCAAGTAATTCCATCATAGTTGAAACATTTTCACTGTTAGGATTTTCTGTTGGACTTATTATATTATAAACATGCGTACACAAGTCGCCACAATCAGATGAAATATTATTTTGAAATATTTTGAAATATGTATTGAATTCTTGCCTTTTAAGTATAGATAATCTATAATCAATAATTTCCTTTAATCGCCACAAATTGTCCAAAGACTCTTGTCCTAAGTATATGAAGTGTGGGCCTTTTGTAATTTGTAGAACAGGGGTATCATTTATTTTCTGAACCTGCAGATGAATGTTGTTTATATTCACACTGGTTTGATCAACTTGAGGAAAGTAGAAATTGTTTACAATAATTCCTTGATGAACACAAATGTCTTTCCAATTTTCTTCGGTTAGTGCGATTGAAAATCCAGTTTTTCCACCAATTACAATTTTTGGAGAAAAATCATTTAAACTAATGCCAACAAGAACAAATTTTGACAAAGAATTATTTAAAAAATAAATTTTTGAATTAAGAAGCGTTTCCAAAGGTTTATGAACCACGGCGTTGTTCATAATGACTAAACGAGACTGAAACATATTGTGTTATTCTTGTACTTAAATATTCTCATCCCCACTTTCTTTAAAGTTTCGATTAAAATGGATTAATGAAAAAATAGATTTCCAGTTTGAAATTTGTAATAAAGATAAATAATTAAAATGGTAATGTATAAAAATAATGCAAAGTTTAATGTAACACTAATGATGGAAAAGTAATAATTTTTGAATCCGTCATAATAATTGGTACAGTTGGGGGTTAAAATTTGTAACTGATTATTTTTAAACTCTAACCTTTCTATCCAATTTGTATCAAAAATAGATCGATTTGGATAATGATACAAAATTTTAAAAAATTTACTTGCATTTTCATTTCCATTTATTCGTTCCATCCAACTAATTGTACTATTGTTAATTAATCCAATTTTCATAAATTTACAATATTTACTTAGAGTGACGTCTGTTTTATTAGAAAAACATATTTCACACTGTGTTACGCCAGGGGGATGATGAACATAAAAAACATTTTGGAAAATAAAATAAAGAAGAATAAATTGAGATCTACTGATAGTCATTAAAACAAATTAATAATTATATTCCAAATTTATTAACATTAAGCAGATACTTTCACCACGAAAGCAAAAGCAGTTGTAAAAAAATAACAATAAAATACTTAATTTAAATATATGTAAAAGTTCATAAATAAGGATATTAATAATACTATATAAAATGTGTAGCTTGAAGACTTATTTTGAATGGTTACAATTATTCGATTCCTATTTTTCCATAAACAGTTATTTAAATCACAATTCCTAGCAAATTTCTTATGCTCCACAATAGGATCATCATAACTTAACCAATCAAAAATTTCAATACCACAATAAAAACATTTACAAATATCATTGATTGAAGTATAGTAAAAGCCAGCTCCAGCTAACACTTCTGGTCTCAATTTTCCTTTCCATTTTTTAAAAGTGGAAAGTCGTTTTTCATATGTTTTAAAATAACTGTTATCAATTTCTTTGTCAAAAGTTTCTAAGCACATTTTGTGAAAGACTTATGAAGACTAACTTTGGTTTTAAAAACAACAAATTTAAATACCTTATAATATCTACATAAATATATCTAAATCTTCATGTTCTGCATTCCATTGATACAAAGCAATATCTTGGTGTCCCCAAGCTAATGTATTAAAACTATAGGGAATTTTATACCGCTTATCATCTTCGGAACTCAAAGCCAATTTATTAATTAACTCTGTAAAAATTGTATGTTGTCTAGATCGAAAAACATACATTGAACAAAAGGTTTTAGAATGATTTTCAACAACATCTTTATAATGAATAAAATCCAACTGCTTTTTAATTGCACTTTTTTTAACACCTTTTGCTTTTTTTGTTTTAATACAATAAACTGTAATTTCCAGCATATTCATCTTTGAATTTTCCTTAATACAATTTCATGAATATTATTAAATTCTTTTGTCAAATTTGTGAATATTTTTTATCCAGTGACCTAAAAAAAGAAAGTAGTAATGGGTTCAGTTTTAGATATACCAGCATATATTGGTTTATTCATCTTTGAAATATGGTTTTGCAATTAAATCAGCACCATCTTATATATATAAGGTAATTGTATGATTAGTATGCATCTGGGCACAAACAAATTAATCAGTAAAATTATGTGTTTTATTTAAAAAATTACAAAACTTATTCCTAGTTATTATATATTATATTTATTTTAGCACTTAATTTTTTCTTTTGGAGTTAAACTTTTATTTTACTTCTTTTAGTATCTGAGTTTTATTACCTGACTGTATTAAATATTTTAGGTTTCATTACTTAACTATTTTTCTATGTTTTGTACTTTATTATTTCTTTTGTAAGTTTTCTTTTTATATAACAATATATTTTACAAACATTGTTTTGTAGCAAAATTATAATAATATAATATTTTTGGTCTATAATATGTGCATATATTAAAATAAATAAAAACAATTAAAATTGAAAATTTTAAATATAACAATAACAAATATATTAACAATGACAGGCAAACAAATAGTATTTTTATCATCTACAATGATCAATTATCATCTAATAATGTACAGGAATATTGATTATAAATAGAACCCTCAATTTTTTTTATGGGACACCCATGACTATATTATGCCCATTAAATAGGCATCTTTTTGCTAATCATAAATATATTAGGTTTGATACCTTTACCTTTAAAGACAATTGAGAAAAACCATGACATAAGAGGCAAGTTATTCATATCTGTGTTATGTTTTCTCTAACATCTCTGATAATAGATATATTGTCAATTTTCTCCTGTGTTCACTATAAATGTTTCAAACCTAATATAATTATAATTAGCAAGAAAAGACCCATTTGATGGACATATACAGGGTGTACCATCAAAACAAAAAAAAATTTGTCATGCTTTTCCAAAAAACAACCAGTATACATAGAAAATAATGGATTAAAAATCTACAACTTCTACATTTACCATTTTTTTTTACAAAACAGTTAAATGAACGTTTAATTTATGATCAATCAAAATTCGTATGCAATCATAAAATGCTTACTTCATTTTGAAGTATTCAAGATTTTTGTGTAATTATATAATATGATTTGTTCTTAAATTCCAATGGGATTTGATTATATATCCTTGGCACCATTTACTGTGAGTTTATTTTAACAAATAATGACATTATGTCAAAGTCAGTTAATATAATTATATTGTTTAAACTAGATTTTTCTCAATTAAAAATTATTTTACTTAGTCCAACATTAAACAAGGCACTACAGGTACTATATGGGATAATGCTTTCACAATGTCTATCCTTCTTGAAACACTGTCTCAACCTTAAGTATTATTAATCTTATAAATGCTTAATGTACAGCTGATTTAATTGTGATATCAGAATCTATGTATAAAGCTATTGTAGGAACCTTTTTTAAGGTTTGGAACTATTTATTTAAAATTAACATTTACTTGAATAAAGACTATACCATAATTTTTTTTAACAATACGCATTCTTATAAGTTTGACAGCCAGTTCCCAACATATGGTAAAATCAACAATAAGATGTAATATTTTTTGGAAATTATATAAGATTAGGCTATAAAAGTTTATATTTTAAAAGTTAATTGATAAAATAATTTACAAGATCTAAACTACTTTATACCAGTTAATAAACTTAAGAACCTGAAAGCATGAAATTAATTGAAGGTATCTTCGAAAGACTTTTGTCATTTATAATTATATCATCTACCTAACTTTTTCTTAAACCATACTTAGATTTAAAAAAAATTGAAGGTGTGATGTGCGATATCTTGCATACTTACTAAATTAACTTATTACTGAATTGTGTATACCAACTGAAGAAAATATATAAATAGGCCACAGTTAATATTTTTAAAATATGGGGAAAAATTATTTAAATTTCTAATCCACTTTAGCTATATATCTTTAATTAATATACAAAATATGTGATACACTTTAAAAAATGTATTCAACATGGAATTAAAAAAAATGATTTAATAGATACTACACATTAATATTATAAATGAACAACTTTATGTGACAAGCATATTTAGTAAATTTAGGTCATTTGGCTTGCATATCAATTATTACATTTGGAATGGGCTATTGGGGCTATAAACTACACACTAAAGTCTTTTCTTTCTCTATGCAAACAGTAGGTAACAAAAGTACTCAAGTATGACTATAATATACACGTCACTAATATCTGCAATGCACACATATGAGCAGAACTAACTTCCTAAGCCTTGTCTACGATACCTATATCAAACATCAAGACTTGCATTGGTCCTAAAACAAATTATAATTAATAAAGTACCTGCATGAATAACAAGCTTAGGGAAAATCATTAACAATCTTATAAAACCCTAATCAATATGTGACTGATAAAAACTGATTTTTAGATAGGTATTTGCTTAGGATCAGGATAAAAAATGAAACACCAAAAAAACTTAAAAAAAAAGTAGAAATTATGTGTCTCAAAAAGCTCACAAAACAAATTAGTTGAAAGATATATATTCAAGCTTAAAGGCTTTTGTGGATTTTTATATGGTCTTTTGTTTTATCTTTAGGTAGGGAACAACATTAATCATGGGGACTCAACATACAACAAATAAGATTATCTGAGTGTAAGAGTCCAAAAACTGAAATGGTTGCAATTTTATACCATATTCACACTATTCTAAAATAAACATACTCAGTTTAAAAGTAGAAGGTTTAAAATCATGTATGCAAACAAGGGTAACCTCTTCCTGGGCTTTGATTTTTTTTTTCAAATATTTCATTATTTCATTTAGAAATTATCTTGTGATAAACAAAGCTTTATAATAAACAAAAAAAAACATAAAAAATTTTACTTCAAAGTTCTCGCAGGGAAATATGTAAATTTTTTTCATGAAATAAGTATTTGATTAAAAATATAAACCAATTGCAATATATTTTTTTTTATTTTTAAAAATTTGGCAATCTCATTTAAAGAATTTTTTTGGGGTGACTTTGCCGCATTCCACACATGCTTTTTAAACCTATTGTATGGTATTCTAACAACTGGATATGGGTCAGTTTGCCATCTAAAAGATGTTTTTTAATCAGGGGATGCACAATTTTTTAAAAAAAAAATATATACCTAAAATTATGCCGATCAAAAAAAACACAAAATTTTTCAAATGTGTTTTTATTTGACATTAAATACGATTCTTTTTACAAGAAAATATTGATTGTCAATAACAAAACAAAATTTTGAACCAAATTTGGCAACAGTTAAACAAAAATAAACTAAAAATTGTGTTTAAAAAATAAAATAAACTAATTTTTATTATTTTAAGTAATGAAAACATTGTGCTTTATCTACCTCTATATTAGATTAAAGTCATTTATTATATTTGAATCAAATGTGAAAATGTTCTTGAAGAGGATAGGGCACGTTGGTTTTGGTAATACTATAATATCACTTCACTCCTATGAATATCACTTATATCGTCTACCAGTGGAAAAACAAATTTGTTATCAGTTTTTTTTCTATAAAAACTTAACTGTGAAAGAAATTTCGGTGCATAATTCGTCACTCTGTTGCAAAACAGTTCCTATATAATATTTCGTTTTGATTATTTATTTTTGTCGAAAATTTAACGATCAGAAAATCATTATATTGTGTATTTTTGTAGGACATCCCATTTTCGGAAAAATTGCTTTCATCACTTTCAATAAGTGTAACATCATTCCATTGGCTTCGGATATTCGTTTTCATCGCTGCTAATACTTGGCGTGTCCTTGCCATTTTCTTCTACAGTCAAAAGTTGTTAGCTCGTCAGTATTGTGGTTTTCTTTCGATTTTTTGATAATTACACCTTTAATGTTAAAAGGACCAGCTGACATTCTATCGATCAATGTTATCTAGAGAAAACCGGCCAGGCTCAATATTGATCATCTTCTTGGAATTTTTGGCTAAAAAGAATCAGTATTTGGACGCCTCTTCTCCTCTAAGTACTGCAATAAATTACTATCTAGGTTGATCCGCTTATTAAGTAAAATCTGCAGATATCTACACGTTTTTTCGGCATCCTTTTGAGGACTTGACTTTTATCCAAGGGGTAAATTCCAGCGGCTCTAAAAGCATTTTTAATTATTTCCGTAAGTAGTTATAATAGGGGAGCGCCTCCTCCTCCTCCTCTTCCTCTCTCTCATGTCCCTCATTCTTAACTTCCTCCCCTTTTATTCTCATTCGCATCATATTTTTAATTTTTTCTCTTTGTTCTCCCACATTTGATTTTGCATTCTTAAGTCTTATAAATAGGTGCATCATGATCATTTTAGTATGCCGAGACACATTTACTAAGCTGTGCTCGAGTTGCGTAAAAAGTTATTTTTGAATTTTTCCACCAATTTTGTATAAAACAAAAAGAAAAAATGTGTCAAGTAATAAGTGAATTATGTGTAATCGCGAAAAATTAACTACAACTATCAGACAGTTAAAAGTTAAATATCTCAATTTCTTTGAAGTGATTTCGAAAGATGAATACACCAAGCTGTTTTATCCACTGAAACGAGATTATTTGGAAGCAATTGACTGTTGTGATGATTATTTAGAAGGAATTATAAGCCTTACTACGTTTTTCAATACATTTGGGAAATCATACTTTGTAGGAGAATTAAGCCACTTAATAGAATTTATAGGAGAAGATTGCCAATTTATACCTGCTATTATTGCAACCCAAAAGAGGTTTCAATTATACGAAGATAAAAAACAGGTATTATCAAAGAAAGTTAATCCTATTCGCAAGAGACGTCCCCCTACATATTTAAAATATTATGTTAAATAAATGAAATGGCTGAGTTGCTGATTGCAGTTAAATTATTAGAGGAGAAATTTAGTAATCTTTCAAAAACCTATTTCTCATATTGTATGGCAAGTGGTCCGGAGTGGATAGACTTTTATTGTAATCAATCTGAGGAATTCGTAAAGGCTGCCCTCTGTTGCAACAAATACATTGAAACATTAAATTTTTTTCAACTTATTCAAGATCTAAAAGATATTGGCTTTGGTTACTATTTAAAAGACTTGAAGCAATTTATTGACGAGGATACTATTCTTCAAGAAATTGAAAAGGAAGAATAAATTTAATAATATTTACAATGGAGCAAATGGTTACTGAAATGTATGAAGAGTTTATTATATCTGCTGCATACTTCCAATATTTATCAATTGTAGGCGAAGAAGACGCAGAAGCACAAGATTTGTCAGCATATGTTAATAATATAGATCGAATGAAACAATGTAAATTAGCCGCTAAATTTTGTAATGATTATTTAAAATATAAAAATGAGTATGAACTTTTAAATGAATTTAGAAAATTAGATTTAAGGTATCATATTAATTGTATTCAATCATGGTTGGTTAATGCAAAATAAAAAGGTAATTAAGTTTTTTTTTATATTTTTATTCATTCATAAAACAATTGTCATATAAAAATAACACATTTGTCAAAGCACACATACAAGGTGATTTTGAATGATAGAAGCATTTTGGTTCCATTAGCTTTAGCGCTGGTTGTTCATCTATTTCAATCACATGCTTTTTAGAATATTTCTGTATAAAATCCTTTTTTTCGCTTCCTTTTACAAAAACAAAATCTGCTTTCTTCGTAAGTGTTTCAATTATTTTTGGGAAATGATGTAATGGAGTAAATCCATTATTCCAATGTATACAATGATAATTTTTCGTTAACCATACCGCCTGCTTGTGACAATCAGGTGAAAGAAACTCCATTGGAAAAGGCTTTTTAAAAATGTAATGAGTCATTTCATAACCATCAAAAGCTGCAAGCTCTTTCGGTATAAATTTATTTTTTTCATCTTTGAATCCTTGAATATCTATAACCAATCTCATATTTTCAAAGCAGCAAATTTTTTAATGAGACTTTTTTTACTTGAATAATTTGCAATTTCTTCTTTCAGTTGATTAATTTTAAAAATAAATTTTTCAATTTGTAGTTGTAGTTTTGATGTCATGATTAAAACTAAAAGCTTTTGAAAATTTCTTTAAATTAAATCGAAATATGAAAATAGTGGGGATAAAGTTTATAATTGTTTCACAATTTTAGTAAGAGGGTTGTAGCTAAATAATTTGTCATGTAAAATAAGACAATAAGCAGAAGTATCTTTTTTAATTGCATTGTGTGTCTCAAATTCAATTCTCATTACTACGGATCCCGTTTGAATTGTTTCTTTTTGATGGGAGCAATCAATATGTGTAATAGGACTAATGTTTTTGAATTGTTCAGGATTAAAAATGGGTTCATTTGGAACACCATAGTAAGACTGTCTAAAGTTGGCAAACATTTCGTATAAAGCAGAAAATTTGTTTTCTTCGAAATTTAAGTACAAGTCGTGATAAGGATATCTTTCAGAATTTAAATATACTCTAATATTTGACAAGGTAATATTGTCAAATTTACTCATATCTTTAACAATTTTCCCTTTTCTGTTTTCTTGAAAGCCAATCACAACATGACGAGGAGCTTCTAGTTTACTAGTTGTTTTTACCGGCCATGTGTGACGGGTTGTTTCGGTTAGAGAAGAATATTCAACAAGTTCCCAACTCCTGAATCCTATCAATATATCTTTATTTGATTCTAATATTTTTGATAGAGCAAGTTGTTGTGGCATATCAACTAGAATGTGAGGAACTTTCCAATAAATTTTATCGAAAGTAACCAATGGAGTGTCAGGAGCAGTAACAAGGTGTGCCGGATCTTCTTTGAAAATAACACCATCTAAATCATCAGTTGATCTAATAAGAACCAATTCCTGTTTCATATTCATAATAATTTTTCTGTAATCTTCAAAAAATCCTAAAAGCATTTTTAGTGGTATGGATACGGAGAATTTTCCATCATTATCAACTAAAATTGTATCACCTTCTTTCCGATGTGGAAACCAACCTGCATTTTCCAGTTTTAAACTTTCGTTGGTATTGTGAGAAAGGTAGCTTTTTAAGGTTGATGCTAATCCAACATTTCTTATTGAATCTATAGTAATTCCGTTTAGTTCATAGCGGATTTCTCTGAACAAAAAGGCTATACCATTGTTAATAAATAGCAATTCTTTCTTATATTTACCTTCTGTATTAGTTAATTTTCCTTCGATATAAAGTAAACTATCTGATGGTAGAGTGTAAGCATCGAGTTCTTGAATTGGGATCCTTATTTCATCATTGTAATCGAATTTTGAAGAAATATATGGTTGATATGTGTGAAGCTCAGAACTGACGATGGAATTGTCTACATAAAGCTTTTCGTTTACGTTTAATATGTTCATTATTTTAAAACAGTGAAACCCAAGGATGTGAGAAATTTACGATTATCTCGTCTTAACTTGTTGGTGTTGGATTTGATACTGAACTGTTGTTTAGGCTTTTTCTTTTTATAAGTTTTTACTTTGTTGATAGTGGTAGGGGCAAGTCTCATCCCAAGGGCTCTATTATATCTAACAACCATTTTATATTTCACTTGTTTGTAAATGTAACCTTACTGTTATAGTTTCTCCTCTAAAACTGATAAGTTCTCCGTCTTGATCAACTATTTTAACTGTTATATTGTTAATTGCTTTGACGCTAACTGGAAAATACAAAATGGGCAAAGGAGATTCAACTATTTTATACCCTGGAGCTACAGTTGGATAAAACTGGTGAATAATATGAACAGGTTTACCATTATTGTAAGAACCGACACAAATATTACAGTCAATACAAATAGCATTCACCTTAGTTATTTTTGCAACATTATCTGATTCTTCCTCTTTCATAGCTTCTAGTATCCTGCTATTAAAACCCAACATTTTTCCTATCGAATCTTCCTTGGTAAAATCAATTATTCTACTACACATTAAAAAAGTTTTTAGAGTATTAACATTTGCTTTTAAAAGAAAAAAAAATTTTTTCATTCGGAAATAAATCTTCTATACTTTCTCTTATGTATGTTTCTATATCTGTAATGTCATAAGTTCCGTCGGGAATAACAATTACTTTTTTATCTATATAAAATTTATTATATCCTTCTTTTATATTGGGGATAGTCATAAACGTTTCAAAATCAGCTAAACCCAGGTAATATTGTTTTTCATCCTCTAAATATATGGGCGGATTAAAATCAGCAGACAAAACAGAACTGTTTCCTGATATGGCAATTGTGGTAGACATTGCAGTTTATTTATGAATGAGATATTACAATAAATAATGAGTTTATATATTTTTTTGCAAAAATTTTAGGGATAGTTGACCACAGTTATATGAATTAAATTTTTGTTTATTTTCATAAGTATAAAATACATCCACTTTGCCATTCGAATTAAAATATTTGAGAAGTTCAAAAGGTGGTTTTAAATTTCCATAACTATCAAAATATATTACATTTTTGTTATTTTTAATATAAGCAGTCCAATGAGATCCTTTATTTTGTTTTTTATCCAAATTTACAATACCACATTCTTTCAGATTAATTTTTTTTGGAAGTTCATCGAGCATAAAAACACCTCTAAAGCCAGTTATTTTTAACAGCTTTACATATTTAATAATATCATTGTTCGTAAGTGCTCTTTTTGGAAAACTTATTTTGAGTTTTTTTTTTGTCTGATTGCTTTCATTTTGACGGATCCTCCTTTATAAGGTCTAATAAATAGTCCCTTTCCTTTATATGGTCTAATATATAATCCTTTCCCTTCTTTAGAAGCATTTTCCATTGCAATATTATGTCTATGTATTTCTTCTAGTTGCTGTTTAGCTGCTTTAGCATCATTTACTGCCTTAGCAATTCCTGCCGCGCCTCCACCTAGTGCACCCAGGGCGCCAAGAATGGGAAACAAAAGAGGTAGAAATCCTCCAATTTTTTTGGGTGTTCGAATGATACGTTTTTTTCTCAATTTAAGTTTACCCCCTTTTGTATTTTTTAATCCCAAACCGAACTTTCTTTTACCCTTCATTATTCCTGCAACACTTAAAGCTGCAATTTTTTCACCAATAGAAGAATCTTTAGCTTTTACCCTATCCCAGGCTTTTTTTTCTAATATTTGGTCGGATATGTGTCTTTTTGATAAATCTTCAGTCTGAGAGTAAGATATATCATGTTCTTTGCAAGCGGAATCCAATGGATTTATACCAACGTCACCTCTAGTTAATCTTTTTTCCAAGTTGGTGCCGGGACCACAATAATTATATCCTGGTATATGAACTTCGAAAGGTAGTTTGCTAATTAATTTATTTACTAAACCAGAGCCTTTTCTATTACGTGTTTTAATAGTTTTTTTCAACTTATGGCGACCCACAGTCATTGAAGTTCTTTTTATACTAAAAGCACATTGACATTTTTCTGGTATAAATACTTTTACAGCTAAAAATATTTACTAGTGTGATTAAGAATGAGGATTGAAAAACAAAAATTCTCATTACCAGTAAATAATCATGATGAAAAAATTTTAAGTAAACAGTTGAGAAAGCATGGTGACTTATTTTGCGGTGGTTCAAAAAGAGGGCTTATAGTTGGTTGCAGTGGTAGCGGTAAAACCAACGTTATGCTTACACTGCTCGAGCATCCAAATGGAATTAGGTTTGAAAATGTCTATGTTTATTCAAAGTCATTAGATCAACCAAAATATGAATATTTAAGAAAGTTGTTAAAACCTATGAAAGAAATTGGATACTTTGAATATGATAGCGATGAGAACATTATTTCGCCTCATGAGATAAAGCCAAATTCCGTTATCATTTTTGATGATATTCCTTGTCATAATCAATCTATTATTAGGGACTATTTCACGCATGGAAGGCATAGAAACACCGATTGTTTTTTTATTTTTCAAGGATATTCCTCAATCCTTAAACGTCTAATTCGAGAAAATGCAAACTTATTAATTTTATTTAAACAGGACTGTTTGAGTTTAAAACATATATATAATGACCACTGTATATTGGATATGACATTTGATCAGTTTAAAAATATTTGTGCTAACTGTTGGATGGATCCATATGGCTTTCTTGTAATTGACAAAGATTGTGAAGTAAATCACGGCAGATATAGGAGTAAATTCGATTCCTTTATATATTTATAAAAGTAAAAAATTTGCAGTTTTATTTCATTTAAAACTTGTACAGCATGGATAAACGTTTAGCTCGAAAATTAATAAGATCGAGACAAGCCGTGAAGCAGAAATATCAAAGCTTGAAATTAGCTACTTCTACTGCTCAGTCCGAATTAGAACAAACTTATAGACCAATAACACAACCACTTAAACAGCTAATTTCAAGTATTGGTAAATCCGAACCATTCGATTTAAAAGAAGAAAGAGTTTCAAAGTATGAAGATTTCAAAACACCTACAAAGCTTTATAAAACATCAACTCCGACGAAAAATATTCAGAAAACAGGAAAAACTCCGTCACTCCCTACAGAACTACCAACATTTTTAAATGACAGTAGTATCACTTCTTCCTCTCCTGTAGTACAACCATTGTCATCAACTGTTATAGCAGAAACTTCAGATCCTTCTAGTGACACAACAACAAATTTAAACTTGTCAGACATATTGGAACAAACTAGAAAAACAATTCAAACCTATGTTGGTACACCATCATATAAAGATTACTTAGCAGATTTTCATGAATTACCCAGATCATATATTGATGAGGGTGTGAAAGATACACAACATAAATTTGACCATTATTATGGAATAGTTCATGACCTCGAAACGGATAAGTTTTCTTTTGGTTTAACACAGATACCGGTAGAAATTATTGGAAAAGACATTAAAGTGGGAGGAATAATGTACACAGGCACGCCAGGTTTATACGAATTGCTTTTCAAAAAAGAACCGAAAGGTTATAAGAAGGAAGATTTAGATAATTACATGAACATTCTAGCTAAAACAAATGTATATCGTAGGAATTTTGATTCAAATGAACAAGTTCAAGGAAATTAGATTACTTAGCAGATTTTCATGAATTACCCAGATCATATATTGATGAGGGTGTGAAAGATACACAACATAAATTTGACCATTATTATGGAATAGTTCATGACCTCGAAACGGATAAGTTTTCTTTTGGTTTAACACAGATACCGGTAGAAATTATTGGAAAAGACATTAAAGTGGGAGGAATAATGTACACAGGCACGCCAGGTTTATACGAATTGCTTTTCAAAAAAGAACCGAAAGGTTATAAGAAGGAAGATTTAGATAATTACATGAACATTCTAGCTAAAACAAATGTATATCGTAGGAATTTTGATTCAAATGAACAAGTTCAAGGAAATACATCACACAAATATGTTACAATAATAGGACCATATTTACAAAGAAAGGGGATTACAAAGACAAAAACCTTGCCAAGATTAGTTACAGCATTTAACAAACCAAAACCTCCGTTTAGAACAACTAGAGCCAAATCTACAGGAAAGGGATTAATTTTGAAAACAAACAGATCAAATACAGACTATGTATACTGGAATAATGTTAACGAAATTGTTGATAGGCTACGTTTATTAATTTCATCAAGTGATGCGGGAAATAATGCTCATAGTAACGAGATTATCTCTATTATTGAAGAATTAAGAGAAGATAAAGTAATACTATAAATAACAGCTATCAAATATAATCATATTTATTGTTTAATGAAAGCTCAACATGACAGTTGATAAATTTGGACGCCATATTTCAAAACAAAATCAAGAGAGAATAAGTGACATTAATAATTTAAAAAGGAGATTAGGTGAAAATGAAACAAATAATGAAATCTTTGCTAAAAAGCTTAAGGTTTTTGATGAAAATTTTTTAAAGTATGAAAACCAGATTAAAGGATGCTATACCTCAATTGAAAACGTTAATAAACAGTTGCTAACGCTAAATCAAATAAGTAAAGATTTGCAATTTTTAAATGAACATGTTAAAAAGGAAGACAAAAAATTAAGTGATGATATCAACAAAATTAATAAAATAATGGAAACAAATATAAGAGAAGTAATAATTGAAAAACACAAGGAAAAAATTAAACAATTAAGAACTTTTATAAAAAGGTTAGATGATGAAAAAAAAAGAAATCAAAATAGCATTCTTAACAGTAGAACAATTGACCAACTCACTTTGGAAGAAAATCAACAATATATTTCCTTGGAAAATATAATGTCCAGTGTAATTAAGAAATTAGAACAAGAATTAAATAAAACAGAGGAGGAATTAAAAAATAGTGATAGTAGATCAACTACTTTCTTAACTGGAGAGATAAAAAAATCCTTTAATGCGTTAGAAAAGGAGATTACTAAAATTAGTAAAATTTTAAATGAAAAAAGTTATACAATACAAATTGATAAATTGAATGAATGGGAAAAAACATATAAAAGTTATATTTCGAATTATTACAAAACATAGAAAGTGAACTTCCTTAAAATTGAATAAACAAGTTTGTTGTCATGACAACCGTTAAACAACAAGTCGTTAATGAATTACATAAACCTGCTAGAAAAAACTACAAACGCAGAAGGGTGGTAGTGAAA
This sequence comes from Kuschelorhynchus macadamiae, assembly GCA_030620095.1. Classification (NCBI taxonomy): domain Eukaryota; kingdom Metazoa; phylum Arthropoda; class Insecta; order Coleoptera; family Curculionidae; genus Kuschelorhynchus; species Kuschelorhynchus macadamiae. Next base: position 109,599 of record JAUTXW010001704.1, read on the forward strand.
GGGTTAAATGATCTTTTTCAAGCTGATTTGGTTGAAATGTTACCCTATGCCAAATTTAATAAGGGATTTAAATATATCTTGATTACCATAAATGTATTTTCTAAGTATGTTTGGGCCGAACCGTTAAAATCTAAATCTGGAAAAGACGTAACAGCGGCAATGAAAAAAATATTAATCAGTGCAAAAACTCCACCAAAAAACTTGCAAACGGATAGAGGGAGAGAGTTTTTCAATGTAAATTTTCAAAATTTGATGCAACAATTTCGAATTAACCATTATAGCACGTTTTCCAATTTGAAAGCGAGTATAGTAGAAAGAGTGAACAGGACTTTAAAGAATAATATGTGGAAAATATTTAGCATTCAAGGAAATTACAAATGGTTTAATATATTAGCGGATATTGTAAAAGATTATAACAATACAAAACATTCTTCAATAGGAATGAAGCCAAAACAAGTAAATAAAACAAATGAAAATAGAATCTTGAAATCTGCATTTACTCATGCTAAAACGTTAGATATAAAATCTCCAAAGTTTAAAGTGGGTGATCACGTACGAATAAGCAAGCATCGAGAGGCATTTTCAAAAGGTTACACACCAAATTGGTCAAATGAGATATTCCACATTAAAGAAGTTAAGATGACAAACCCTTGGACATATTTAATTCAAGACGAAGATAATCAGGACATTCTGGGTGGTTTTTATGAGCAAGAATTACTAAAAGTAAAGCATACCGATGTGTATCTTATTGAGAAGATTTTGAGAAGGAAAGGAAACAAAGTTTATGTGAAATGGTTAGGACTTGATAAAAAATATAATACATGGATTGATAAAAAAAATATTGTTTAATTAAATTGAAATTAAATTTTAGTTAAATTTGTTTTATTTCTGTTCCTCACTTTATGCTTTAGCTGATACAAATTACAAAGTCTTAATGTGCTAATTAATTTCAAATAAAATTCACATTTACTAAACTAAAATTTTATTAAGTAAAACATCAAATACAATTTTTATTAAAACGTGTCAAATATATTTTATTTCTATGTTCCTCAGATAATATCGAATCTAGAATAAGTTTACAATCATTTATTCTTTTTTCAAAACGGAGTCTATCTAAGTACCACATCTGAAAGTTACTCCTACGGGCTTGTCTGTAAGCAAAGCTCCACTTCACTAACACATGCACCTTATTGTTCTCTTCCAGAAAAAATATTGTTTTCTTCGTAATATTTTCTTTTTGATCCATTTTCATTGTTTTCTTCGTAATATTTTCGTTTTGTTCCATTTTGCTTCAATTTGTTTTCCATTTGTTCAGGATATAAAGCAAGTAATTCCATCATAGTTGAAACATTTTCACTGTTAGGATTTTCTGTTGGACTTATTATATTATAAACATGCGTACACAAGTCGCCACAATCAGATGAAATATTATTTTGAAATATTTTGAAATATGTATTGAATTCTTGCCTTTTAAGTATAGATAATCTATAATCAATAATTTCCTTTAATCGCCACAAATTGTCCAAAGACTCTTGTCCTAAGTATATGAAGTGTGGGCCTTTTGTAATTTGTAGAACAGGGGTATCATTTATTTTCTGAACCTGCAGATGAATGTTGTTTATATTCACACTGGTTTGATCAACTTGAGGAAAGTAGAAATTGTTTACAATAATTCCTTGATGAACACAAATGTCTTTCCAATTTTCTTCGGTTAGTGCGATTGAAAATCCAGTTTTTCCACCAATTACAATTTTTGGAGAAAAATCATTTAAACTAATGCCAACAAGAACAAATTTTGACAAAGAATTATTTAAAAAATAAATTTTTGAATTAAGAAGCGTTTCCAAAGGTTTATGAACCACGGCGTTGTTCATAATGACTAAACGAGACTGAAACATATTGTGTTATTCTTGTACTTAAATATTCTCATCCCCACTTTCTTTAAAGTTTCGATTAAAATGGATTAATGAAAAAATAGATTTCCAGTTTGAAATTTGTAATAAAGATAAATAATTAAAATGGTAATGTATAAAAATAATGCAAAGTTTAATGTAACACTAATGATGGAAAAGTAATAATTTTTGAATCCGTCATAATAATTGGTACAGTTGGGGGTTAAAATTTGTAACTGATTATTTTTAAACTCTAACCTTTCTATCCAATTTGTATCAAAAATAGATCGATTTGGATAATGATACAAAATTTTAAAAAATTTACTTGCATTTTCATTTCCATTTATTCGTTCCATCCAACTAATTGTACTATTGTTAATTAATCCAATTTTCATAAATTTACAATATTTACTTAGAGTGACGTCTGTTTTATTAGAAAAACATATTTCACACTGTGTTACGCCAGGGGGATGATGAACATAAAAAACATTTTGGAAAATAAAATAAAGAAGAATAAATTGAGATCTACTGATAGTCATTAAAACAAATTAATAATTATATTCCAAATTTATTAACATTAAGCAGATACTTTCACCACGAAAGCAAAAGCAGTTGTAAAAAAATAACAATAAAATACTTAATTTAAATATATGTAAAAGTTCATAAATAAGGATATTAATAATACTATATAAAATGTGTAGCTTGAAGACTTATTTTGAATGGTTACAATTATTCGATTCCTATTTTTCCATAAACAGTTATTTAAATCACAATTCCTAGCAAATTTCTTATGCTCCACAATAGGATCATCATAACTTAACCAATCAAAAATTTCAATACCACAATAAAAACATTTACAAATATCATTGATTGAAGTATAGTAAAAGCCAGCTCCAGCTAACACTTCTGGTCTCAATTTTCCTTTCCATTTTTTAAAAGTGGAAAGTCGTTTTTCATATGTTTTAAAATAACTGTTATCAATTTCTTTGTCAAAAGTTTCTATGCACATTTTGTGAAAGACTTATGAAGACTAACTTTGGTTTCAAAAACAACAAATTTAAATACCTTATAATATCTACATAAATATATCTAAATCTTCATGTTCTGCATTCCATTGATACAAAGCAATATCTTGGTGTCCCCAAGCTAATGTATTAAAACTATAGGGAATTTTATACCGCTTATCATCTTCGGAACTCAAAGCCAATTTATTAATTAACTCTGTAAAAATTGTATGTTGTCTAGATCGAAAAACATACATTGAACAAAAGGTTTTAGAATGATTTTCAACAACATCTTTATAATGAATAAAATCCAACTGCTTTTTAATTGCACTTTTTTTAACACCTTTTGCTTTTTTTGTTAAACTGTTTTCCGTTTTAATACAATATGCTTTTGCTCCAGTATCAAAGAAAGCAGTAATGGGTTCACCAGCATATTCATCTTTGAATTTTCCTATAACTGACTTTGTAATAGGCATTTCATGAATATTATTAAATTCATAATTAGATGTGTCAAATTTGTGAATATTTTTTATCATGTCAGAATAAATATTTGGAGTTGTGACTGTAAAACTCTATGAACTTTAGTTAACTTGAGTCCATGTTCCAAACATTGTTTTAATAATTGATAGTGAATAACATATTTTGATTTATCATATTTTGATTTATCATTTAAATTGGGTATTAATTTTATGCATTTAGAATTTGGCGGTTTAAAGTTTTCTGGACAAAACGGAAAATCGTTATGATAGGAATGTAGACTTGTAGGATATTCTAAATCAACTTCTAAAACATATCCCTTATTAGATTTTTTAGAAATATTCATAATATTTAAATCATTGATTTCTTTATCTGTTAACCAAACAAAATCTCCCGTTGGAATGTGCTGTGACATTGCATAACCATACAAATTTGTTGCATCATAATAAATTATGTATTTAGTTGGCTTTAAAGGATCAAAATTTAAAAGAAATGGGTTATTAGCTTCAGATTTTCTACAAATGCAAGAGCTCACACCACCGCGAACGCTTTTTTTGAAAAAGTGTATCATATCTGGATCAGTTAACAATTCTAACTCTATTCCAGTATAACGCAAACACGCCTCCCAGGACAAACCTGGAAAAGTGTAAAAATGAGCTGGATCGAGCTTATATGTGGATAAACAAGTGCTTCTAAAATTTTCAAAAATATCTGCCAAAAGTAAAGTATCAGAGAGTAAGTAAACGTCGGAGTATTGACCAAGAGATTCACATTTAAACAATTGCCAAACCTTTACAGCTCTTTGGTATTCTGCATCACTGATGTGCTCATCCGTTAAAGTATTATAAAATTGGTCTTTCTGAGGTAAAGTTGTTTCTTCTAATTTTAAATAATCATCAATATAACTGTAAGGAAATACACCTTTTTGCCGAATAAGTTTAAATATTTCTTCATCATTGAAAATTTTTTTTATTTCCTTACATTGTTCATCTTTTAAGCTTTCAGAGAGTTTTGATAAAGAATGGGATAGAAATTGAAAAGAATCAATAAACCTTAATGATATATTTTTTTTCTTAGCCTTTTGTGTCTTTTTATCAAAATAGTTATCCACATGAATAAGCTTTTCAAATGAAATATACTTTTCCTTGTTTTGTGTGCGATAACTGTTAGTTGTTCTTTGTTTAAGCATAATTTTTTAAGAAATAGATGAGAATCATAATTACGCAAATTATGCAATATAACTGGAATAAAGTTAGGTATTCTGTAATTTATGTTGCAGAGTGAATGAGCTGGACCTCTATAAAGACCGGTTATATGACAATGATCTGCAACCCTGTCATTTAAAAGAGGTTTATTACAAATATGACAAACTTTTTCATAGTTATGATAAATTTTGTCCAGTTCGTTCAAAGGGATCATTTTTTTAGGAGCCTTTAAATATTTATTGTATATGTTATACACATCTCTTTCTAAAGAATTTATAAATAATGTATCACAATTTTGACCTCTATATTTTTCAAATTTAGAATAATTATCGTCGAAGGAACATTTAATGTAATAGGCAAATGAATGTGGAATATGTTCATATTGTTTTAAGGTGTATGAAGTATTAGGATTTTTATCAACATTGTCATTATTTAAAGGCTTTAAAATGCATTCAAAATCTGCATACACCACGAAAGGAACTTTCATTTGTTTATGATAATTTACAAATTTCAAAATATTATCATATGAATAGTTTCCAAACTTATCTTTTATTAATTCTTTAGAAGGTAAGTTAATTCGTAAATGATCACAATCATAGCTATTGTGTTGTAATAAATTTTCTTCTGTAGGGAAATATTGTAAACAACCATCGCAAATATATTTTTTTCCGTGATGTTTAGAAATGTGTGCAGAAACTAGTTTTGATAAATCTTTAATATAGCAATAATGAAAAGTTTTTTCATCATCATCACTTATTAACAATAAATTGACATGCTGATTTTTTTTATTCGATAAATAATAAAGTGGACCAATTACTTCATACCCCTTTTTAGGATTTATAATTTCTAATCCATATACATTAATAGAAATGTTATTTTTTTCTTCAAAAATCTTAATGTTCTTTAGCAACATTGGAAATTCTATACCTGACATATCCAAAACAGAAGAGTAGTGTGGGTAGGATGAAGTTTCAAAATCTAATCCGCGTGGTTGGTGAAGAGCAGACACAACTGCCCAGGCGAAGCAAAAGTTGTCATCATTCCTAATGTTGATCACAGCTTGACGTCTCTTGATCTCTTGAGGAAGTTCGATAAAAGATGAGGCTCTCAGCGGATTGTGCTTGTTAACATTAATTTCCAAATCAACAATTCATCAAAGCCCATCCTGCAACGTAAAAATTAAAAAATTACTTTTTTTGTTGCTGTTGTAAAATCGAAAATAAATTCTTTACCTGAATCTTCTTTCAGCTTTCTGGTCAATAATGGTGCAGATTTGCTCTAACAGTTCTTTTTTCTGATATCCCTGGCAAATGACTTGGAACGGCGCATTAAAAGATTTGACATCATAGCTGTCGCTGCTGGGGTTAAAATAGAAACCGAACAGTTCCATATTTAGCCTGATACATTTATGTTTCTGCAGTTCTTGATCTATTAGATGTGCAATTTTGTATTCCAAATGTTGAAAATATTCTTTCACATTTATGAAGTTTTGGTGTGAGGAAATCCTATAAGATATTATTCGTTCCCTGAATGCTGACTTGATAATTTCAACACCTTCCTCCAAGCCTATTTTGGAATTGTTCTTGTGCACACTAGATCGAAGATGTCCACCCCATAGACTTTGGTTTATATTTTTCTTGCATTCTTTACAATATTTGTAGAATCTATATAAATTAAGAAAAAAATATTTTACAAAATATGACATGAAAAATAAAATGTTCTTACCTTTAACAAGCTTTGGCTTTTTCAACCAACTGTTGAGTTTTGTGGAATTTCCGTTAACATGTTTTTTAATATGTCGCAGTAAATTATCCTTTCTAGTAAAGACTTTATTACATGTTACACACTTATGCATTTCTGAAGTTTTCTGCATAATAATAATAATAAAATTAATATTGTGCAATTCTATTTAGTTATAGTCAAATTTTGAAAAAAGCAATTGCATTTTTGAAGTTCTTTGTATAATAATAAAATTAATATTGTGCATTTTTATTTAGTTATAGTCAAATTTTGAAAAAAGCAATAGAAATTAATTGACTTTATGAATCCATTTCTTCAAATGAGTCAACTAATTTGTCAAAGGCCTGTTTAACATAATTCACCGTACTTTCGTCTCCCTTTTTAATTGTGATCAAATTAGTTAAATTTTGAATAGCGAAACCCAGACACTTAAGGTTTGCTATTTGTTTTTTATTTTTTTTATTAATTTTAAATTTTTTTTTAATGATAAATGATGGTTTCGAAATTGAATTTTGTTCAACTGGTGAATTATTAGGAGAAATATCCGAAGTCAAATTTGCATCAATTTGTTTTTCTTGCGGATCAGAATTTACAATAGCATATGGTGAATTAATAGAAGATATAGCGGAACTTAAATTTTGATCAATTTGTTTTTCTTGCGAATCAGAATTTACAATATCATATGGTGAATTAGTAGGACAAATAGCCAAACTTAAATTTTGATCAATTTGTTCTTCTTCCGAATCAGAATTTTCACTAAACAAAAAGGGAGAGCAAATTGGTCTCGGAGAATTAATTGGCGATTTTAATGTTAAATAATTTGGATTAGATTTTTGAAAACAAACAATATCCTCATAGCTAGAATTTTGAGTTTCGTCAATGTCATTCAGTTCTTCAAGAGTTTGTTTAGTTTTTGTTGTAATTAAGTCCGTTTTGTTGTCAATAATGTCATTAAGATCGTCAAGAGTTTGTTGTTGAGTAGCTGTAAATAAATATTTTTCGTTGTTGTGTTTGTTGGCATTATTCTGAACTTGGCTATTGTAAATAATTTCATTCAAGTCCTGAATAGTTTGTTGTTGACTAGTTGTAAATACGTCTGTTTCATTGTTTTGTTGGTTTGCAAAATTCTGCATTTGAGTACATGTGTATAAGTCAAAGTCATTGTCAATTATTTTGCTACTCGATGCCAAAAAATTGTCCATTATGAAAAAAATCGTAATAACAAATAAAAATGCCACAAATGTACATAAAAATGTCACCAATATATATAAGAATTAAATCTTGCCAAATAAAAATGTTAGAAATAAAAATAAAAATTTACCAAATAGACACAATGTAAACACCAGAAAACTCGCGAGCTCTGCACAGTGTGAATGCAGAAATCAATTGCATTCGTCTCTTCGCTGAGGCGATTTTATATGCAAAAGTTAATCACATGTGTCCTACTTAAAGTTGAACGACAATCTCTAAAAACCACTTTCCCAAGCCGATCAACAACCTTACCCCCCTCCCCCCCCCCCGGACCCCTGAATTTCCGAGACTAAAATCCCGGTTCCCCAATTTCGGGCTACCCTCTTCAGGTTAAGTTAAGTTAGGTTAGGTTATGTTAGGTTAGGTTAGGTTAGGTTAGGTTAGGTTAGGTTAGGTTAGATTAAAAAAGAAGAAAAGAAAAAAGGAGAAGGAAAGAAAAAGAAGAAGGAAGGAAAAAGGAGAAGGAAGGAAAAAGGAGAAACATATAAAAAAGAGAAAGAAGGAAGGGAGAGAAAGAAGATAAGGTGAGGGTGAGGGGGGTTTTGCCCCCCCCCCGAGGAAACTGACAGGGAAAGGGACAGCGAACAAAAAAAAAAAAAAAAAAAAACTTAAGTATTGCAGGTAGTAAAAGTGGTGGTTGATGGGATATATACTTAAGAACATCCACTCGACGATCATACAGTATCATTCGCTGTAATATCAGTGGTCGATATTATTTTATAAGCTATAACCAAAATTGTTTTTTATCAAATATATCTATCTAAATCTAAAGCTCCTAACGATGGCAGAAAATATGATTGGAAACGCTGACCAAATTGAAGAAAATAATGTGGAGAACGCCGCTCAAATTGAAGAAAGAAAAGAAATTTTTATTAACTTGGAAGGCGATTCCATCACTTATAAACATTCATTTTTGGACAAATCATCTAGGCTTGTTAGAAGATCATTCTTATGTAACATCGACATTAATTATATTGAGGAGGAAGAAGAAGAGATGGAGGAAGATGATCAGGAAATTGACGAAGGAGTGGACATGGATGGACAACTGCTAAATTTAGGAACCGAGGCTGACGTAAAAGTAAGCAAGTTTAGGGCTAGTGAATTATTTAATAATTTTGAAGAAAAAGATGTATGTGTTATACAAAGCTAGTCTAAAATTGAAAGTCGAAGACTAGGAACATTTGCTATTTGCCTTCCTTGTAGTGCAATTCACATGAGATATTTACGGAGAGGGGAGTCCGATCATGTGAGCTGCCACTACAAAAGAGCTTATGTTGTTAGTGCTTCTGATTTACATTGTGCTATTTGTAGGATACATCTTTTTCTACTAATTCCTGAACATGCTTGCTTTTACTGCAATAAAAATGAAAAAAAAGAGATAGAAGATTATGTTGTTAAATATTAATAATAAACATAGTTTGTAAAGGTGATGGGTAGATTATTTCAACAATATTAATTTTAAATATAGGTTATAAACGTAATGGGTAGATTATATCAAAAATATTAATTTTAAACATAAATTGTAAAGATAATAAGTAGAATACGTCAACAATATTAATTTTAAAAAATGTCAACTGTTACTATAAGCGGTTATATATTTTCATTGCTATATGCAAAATACTTCTTTTTATTCTAACATCTGACACTGTATTTGTAAATGAAATAGCTAATCATATGTAAAAAAAAAAAGTGTCGATTATGTCAACTGCCACTAGAAGCACTCATATATTAGCATAACATTTTGTTAACGCTTGTTTCTGTATTCAATTGAGTTTTCTCTTACTTGATGCAAATTATATTAATATTATTAGTATAATTAAAAAGTAGTAGATTAGGCTATGCCGGTCCGACAATCAAAACCGTCATTTTTACATGTAAATTCCCATAAGAAAATTTAAGCTTCCATTTGCAAAAGTGGTGCCATTTTAGGGCGTGGCACTTTTTGTGTAAACCCATAACAATTGTTTTGTTATGTAATGTGAAAATTAGTATGTATTAAAAAACTTGTTAGATCATTGTTGTCATGTCAATTATTATATATATTTACATTTACTTTTTTTTACAAAATTATTTGTTACCAGAGTTTTCACAAACACAAATTATAAAAAATATTATCCTCTTTTTAAAATTACAACAAAATGATGTCTAATTACATCTTTGAAGATTTGTACCAAATAGTAATATCTAGTGCGACATACAGGACAATTCTTTACCATTATAGAACAACCATTTTCATCATTCCATCTTAAAATACATTTTAAACAAAAAATGTGGGAACATGTATTTGGTCTACATGAATCATAATATTCGATTATTTCAAAACAAATAGCACAAAACACTTTTTTCTCTTCACTCTCAGTTTTATTCAAATTTTTTATAACAATCCCATTATTTTCTTCTCGAACTAATGGTATATTTTCTTCTTGAACTCCTGGTATAATTTCTTCGAGGCTAATTGTCTGAAGCGGAATGGATCGATTTCTTTCTCCAACTGATTCACTCATTTTATTTTAATATTATTATTAATAGATTTATTCAACAGATTTTTTTCTTTTAACAGTCGTTACATACTAAAATGATCTTGATGCACCTATTTATAAGACTTAAGAATGCAAAATCAAATGTGGGAGAACAAAGAGAAAAAATTAAAAAATATGATGCTTAAGAATGAGGGACATGAGAGAGAGGAAGAGGAGGAGGAGGAGGCGCTCCCCTATTATAACTACTTCCGTATTATTAATCTCCATTTTATCCATAAGTTTTTTCAGTAGGCTTGGAAAGGTGGACTTGTTAAGTGCTTTATCCCGGGGATTTTTTAATTTATAATTTGTTAATATACTTCGCCAAGTTGCCTTTAATGAACGAAAATATCCCACATCAAGTGGTTGTGTCAGGTGAGTGGAGTTTGGGGGAAGGAAAGTAAATCGTAAGTTATATTGTTGACAGATCCTTAAAACAGCTACATTTAGATGAGACGACAAATTGTCACCAATAACCAGCTTTGGACCTTCATAGGTTTTTGCCCAAGGAATTACTATTTTCTCAAACCAGTCTTGAAAACAAAATTGATCAAACCAGCCCGACTTTGTGCGATTGAACCTGCATCCTTGTGGGCCGCCTATGCACCATTGATCGTACAATCTTTCTGCCTTGTAGACAACATACGGTGGCAGCATTTTGCCTGAGGCAGTAGCAGCAAACATGATTGATATAGAGCTTTTGGTTGAGTTCATGATCCTTTCTGGATATTTTGTACCTCTGTGAAAAATATATTTAACCGCACCCGGATCGTCCGTAACATTTGTCTCATCGTAGTTGAGTATTGGGTCAGGTGGAATGTCGATAATATGTTGTTGTAAATTTTTAAAATAATTATTTATTTCTTCTTCTGTTTTTTCGGCTCTATTTCTCTTAATATTCTGGCACGTCCTATTTGTCAGCCGCTGTTTGTTCCTTTTAATGAAAGCCAGGCACCATTCCTTACCAGGAATATTACTTTTAAATTTGCTTATAGACATGCCTTCCATATCCAAATAGGATTTTACAACCATGCGCAAGTCGTACATTGTCAGCGGGCTGCCGTATTCTGCTGCGGCAATTAATACATCAGTCAATGTTCTCTCCATTGCTTCGGATAAACTTGTTTGACCACCCGATTTGTTCATATGTTTTTTCTGAACTTTATTTACTATGGTTCGTCTTGGTATACCAAAAAAATTACCTGCTTCCGTGCTATTCATAACACCCCTTTTGACTGCCTGGACGGCCCTAGCAAGATCTTCAGGGCTGTAGTCCATGTATCGCCGAGACCCAAGTTTTCTTTTATATTCCCTTGGCATAGCTGAAAAAAAGTGCGGGGTGAGTTTGCCATTGCCAATTATTTCTAACATTTTAAACTTGACAACATAGCAAAAACATTATCCGACTCTCCAAACATAACTACATAACCACACAAAAATTCAGCTTACGATTACAATACATATAAGAGCTCTAAATCTTAGCAACACACTCTACTAGGCATGCAGTATTTTATAGGCTAAACTTACCTTATTATATCTCTTTGTTGACCACAAATGTTTAGATTTATTGGCTAACACAGCGTTCAAACACGTTCTAGGTATCGTTCGCGCCAAATATCCGAACAGCAGTGTTGCCAACTTATCAAAAAAATCCTTTTTTATGTCTATGTGTATAAAATGGCAAAGTCACCCGCTCAGGCAAAGCCACCCCATTTTACGGTAGAAGGTTTAAAATCATCTTAATGCAAACATGCAATAACCTCTTCCTGGGCTTTCCAACAATAATTTTTTTTTCAATATTCAATCTCCATTATTCCATTAATTAGATATTATCCTGTGATAAACAAATGCTTTATAATAAACCAAAAAAAAACAGTCAATATACGGTTAACAACAAATATATTTATTTTTATCAATAAAACTTGACAACACAGCAGGCCTATTTAAAGAATTTTTAGCCAGTAGCGTAGCTCGCCAATTCGGTATTTAAAGTGTCGGGCTAGCGGCGCATTCCACACATTCCAATCTGTCGGGATTTCGACGGTTTGGGCCAGTGAAGTTTCGGTCCACTAACTGTTTGGGCCGGTGTGGTTTAGGGGAAAATACGCACTACCGTTCTCATTACATCTGCCATTTTAATTATAATTTAAATATACATTGTAAATCGAAAGAACCCCTAAATGTATAGAGTTTGTGCGGTGCTTTTTCTTCTCATTATAGATTTTGATAGTATCTCTTATGTTGTTTTTTTTAAGATCCAATTGAAATCTAAAGGTTTTTAAGACGGGTTAACCTGTGCTGCTAATTAGGTTGTGAACTAGCGGCGAAAGAAGTAGATGAAGACATCATGATGCCGTGGGCCGACGCTCAGGAAACTAGGTGTCTTATACGATGGCGGAATGATGTATTTATATCCACGAAAAATGTCTTCACATGCGTACTCACCTGTCTATAGATTTTCAAAAGCCTGTTTTTTATTATACTAAATGTAATCTAGCTTTGAAACATCCTAATACATTTATTCTAACTCTACTATACTATCGATGGTTTATGTTGAGAATAAGTTAAGATAAAAAAGCATGATCCTTAAATTCCCCTAGACCAGTTTGAAGCGTTTTTGGTGATTAAAATATTCGCTGCCAACGTTAAATTTATTATTGCGCAATATTCGCTATTAGCATGTTCTATAAAACTCTGTTTTTCCTAAATTTAACATGAGACCTATATTCTTTAGTATTGTTAATACTTTCCAAAACGTATTCTACAATATGGGAATAAATAATGAAAGATAGGAGGTAAAAATCTGATAAATTATCTTAAAGTATCTCATTAAAAAATCACCTACAAGCTCAGAAGTCTGTTCTAAAAAAAGAAGATAAAACAGGGGAAAAAGCTTCACTTACTCATATAATCAGTAAAATAGATAATATTAGAATAAATTTATAAAACAAATAAATAATAAATTTATAAAAAAATAATATAAGCGCACAAAAATGTACTTTAAGTGCTATTAATTATATTAAACACTTTGTATCGATTTTAAATGCATAAATTCATAAAAAGACCATTTATAATAAAACACTTTGTGTAGTTAAGAGATCGAGAAGCAATCTTTTGGAGACACTTTTCATATCCTAATATACAAAAAAATAATAGAATATTTTCCCGTTCCATCTGTCATTTTAATTATAATTTAAATAAACATTGTGAACCGTGAGAACTCCTGCATAAATAGAAATTGTGCGGATCTTTTTGTTTTCATTATCGATGAGTTTTGGTCGTACTGCTTATTTAGTTTTTTTTTAAAACGCAATTGAAATCTAACGGTTTTTAAGACAGATAAACCTGCTTCTGCTGATTAGGTTGTGGACTCGCAAACGAATGTGCATTTACCCACATTGCTCTCCGTTTGGGACTTAGTGAGAGCTGGGGGCGACCATCCCAGATGATTTACACTTTATTCCAGTTTGGAGAGTTTTTATTTTTCTGAATGCTCGGAACTAGTCGAGCAACATGACTTTGTCCGAGGAACCAATTGGTACTCTTTTTGTTTGGAAGTAACATAGGAGAGAAGAAAAGGCGTCCGGAAAGGGGATTAGAATCATCCTTCAAAAATGAGGAAGGAAAATTTACGTCTGGGAAAGAATTATCGATGAGTCCGTACCTTGGTCATCCCCTCCAACTGAGAGGATATGTGATGGCGGGGAGCGTGAATTTACCCCCATACTACCATGGAAACATCTGGTTCCCCTCGGCCTGGTTACCAGCGTGAATGGTAGCATGGAAGGTAAAATTCATTTTACACTCTTCCCTGTTGGATTTTTACCGCTTAAAAAACTTAACAAAGTCTATGTGCGCTCATTCAAATTAGATGATAGAAAAATGACTGGAATCATACAAATTACTTTTATTGTGTATCTATTTAAAGTCAATTTTTTTACCCAGATATATTAATCAAGAAGAGAGACATAGGAAAAAATTTAAACATTCTCAAATCCAAGATCACCAGAGAACTGGAATAGCTATTTTTATGAAAAAAAAAGCAATTTTAGGCAATTTTTGAATTTATTTCATTATTGCAACCATAATTTTATTATAAATAAATACTGCCCTCTCAGGAAATAACCATAACCTACTTTTTAAAAAAGATAGGTTTGGCGAAAAGTGAAGAAGTAGGTTAAGGCGTCGTCACACCGTAGGCTAAGCGACGCTTAGGAAACTTAGAATCCTATACAATGATGGAAGGTTGTCTTTCATCCTAAAAAAAATTCTTCACCTGCGTACTCACCTGTCTAAAGATTTTCGAAAGTCTGATTTTTTAATATACTAAATGTAATAAATGTATAAGTTTCTGTCTCTACTATACTATTGGAGATTTATCTTGAGAATAACTTAAGATACAAAGGCATAATCCTTAAAATCCCATAGACCAATTTGAAGCGTTTGTGACGATTAAAATATTCGCTGCCAACGTTAGATTAGCATTTTCTATAAAACTCTGTTTATCCTAAATTTAACATAAGCCCTACATTCTTTAGTATTGTCAATGCTTTCTAAAATTTAAAAACAACATATATACTCTACGATATGAGAATAGATAATGAAAGATAGGAAGGAAAAATCTGATAAATTATCTTAGTTTGTTCTAAAAAAGAAAACAAATCAGGGGAAAAAGCTCAATTAATCCTGTAATCAGTAAAATAGATAATATTAGAATAATAAACAAAAAAAAACCATATAATCCGTAATATGGATGTCCTATCTGAAAATATTTTACAAAAAATGTAACTACTTGCTTGTACATAAAGTACCAGAAGTCGATTACGACAATGTTTACTATAAATATCATTTCATTGTTAATTGGTATCTTTCTAAAAATATTTTAAGCACATTGAGACATAACTTCTTTAGTTATTTTTTACGTTGAAGTTTAATTACTTTTTGATAATTATGAGAATTATTAACCTCATGTATATAAATGTCAATATGAACCGTGCATAATGTTTTCGCCGAATTAATCAGTTAAAACCGCCCAGTAGGCGAAATTCGAAACTGAATATTATCTTGCGATGACCTCACTGTACTTTTTATAATAAATAAATGAACTAGTGCTCATTATGTTCATACGGCGAATATTTTACCGGATACCATTCATACATAAAAATTAACCAGAAAATTCTGAAAAAAAACACGGGTTTTTTTCTAATTAACACTGGATAAATATTTTAATAATTTTTGGACCATAGACACCCGTAATATGCCAGCTAAATTTGATTTGTTTTGCAGTTTTTTAAAATATTTTATATGTATCTACGCTACAAAATCTTTTAATGTCTGAACTCGGATTGCCGTTCATAAAATACAATTTTTTTACATTTACATTACATTGATACATTAAATAACATTCGCGCAAGTGGAAAAAACCTCTAACGCTCACGCTCTTTGTTAAACAAATTACTTAAAACTCGTTTTTCCAGAAAAATTAGAAACATACAATAAGAACTGCGTATGTACGTAGAAAATCGTTGCATTTGCTGTACTTTACTGGTTGCATACCTATTTTTTAATATATAAAACGAGAGCAAAAACTAGTCTGGAATACTCTTACGTTTAGCGACATTTTTGTTTGAACTGGTGTTCGAAATAGTCTTAATTTACTTCCCGACGTGTATTCTTTGAAAGACTCTCATATTTTCTGCATGGTTGGTGCTAAAACCATAACGTTCTCTTTTATAAATCCCCAGAGAAAAGTATAATGGTAACATGACCAATCCATAAATCCCCAAACATATCAATGTGGTCCAATGTGGATTTTCAGATGTCCAATAACTGTGCCAGTTCACCATAAACTTAAAAATCACGAAAGTGACAACGAAATGCGGAACTAATTCGAAGTAAAGAAATTAACCTGACCACGATTGGTAAATGTTGCCTTATCCCTAAAAACAATCCTTTTTAAAAATCATTATTTTTGTTGCATTGTAAAATTTCTTAGCTAGTTAACAAAATATTACACGATTTTGAAAGATTTTCCAGTACAATTCCTGACGCAGGGAAAAATGATAAGGATAAAAGTTGTATGAGTGTAAGATAATTAGTACAGATTTTTGACACATTCATGAATCATTAGCAAGTTAACTAAAACCAATGTATGAATTTAAAACAACTACACGCAAAACACCAAAGGCCGTATCTTCATTCGGTTTTCGTTCGTCATCGAACTTTCTTTGAGGCACAAAGGTTTCTGGTCTTGCGCCCTCAGTCCTCTAATCGCTTATATGTCATAAGACTTTGGAATGCCAGGAAACTTAATAGCCCACAATTGCACAGCTTATCGGAAATTTCGTTTACATTCTCCAATAATTAATGTCCATATCAATAGTGTATTTTTTAATACTCCTATAGAGTATACGAAAAGCGTTTCTCTAATATTTAAATAGGCCACTTTTTCCGATGATTTTTAAAATAATATTTCAAATAGAGTGTATTTCTATATTTAATTTCTAGTAGAACAGGCCACTTTAACACACTATATAATACCTTAATCTTGTGATTCTGATGATGTATTCTAGGTTAATGCGTTTATGACCGATGATCTGTACTGTCCATACTACTCATATAATGAAACTGAGTCAGCAAATCCCATAACAAATTCTTTAAAGCAGTTTCTTCAAACTCAACAAGAAAATCAGGAAAAAGAAGAACCCTGCTTTGTTCCTACGTTTCCGGAATGGAAATCAAAAATTTGCAAGTTGCCTTTCAATGACTGGACTTCATTTGCCGAGAAAATGAAGATTGACAAGAAACAACTTAAGGTTACTAAAAAATATATCTCACTATCCAAGTAATAGGAGTGAAACCTAGTATCGATTGAATAAATGGATCCAATATGTTAAGTATACAGAATTTATGTAAAAAAAAAGAATATAACTGATTCAATATCTGGTCTACGCTCTACAGTTTGTTAAATCACAATGTATATTTTTTATATTCACCACCACCAGTTGAATGATAAAATACAGGTAAATTGATATTATTTTCAGGATTTCAGCTGGACATGATAACACCCACATTTAAAAAATATATTCTTGTAGCCAAATATCATATACAGCTGAATACAACAAAAAAAATATTAATTATTTAAATTATTATATAATTTACCTACATTTGTTGTTTTCATTTGAAAAATCAAACTGATTTCAATTAGAACCTAAAAAAAGTTTTAGCCAAACAACAAAAATAAAATCTGCTGATTAAACTGGGATTATTTCTATGTTAATACCAATTAAGTTGGATAATGCCAAAGTTTACAGAAATATTTAATTCTGTAAACTTTGGTAATACTATCAAGCAGCTAGACGATATTTTCTATTATAACTCTAATTAGTAAGGTACTCGTTTCTCGTATTCTACGCTCAACTCTATCAAATAATCTCTATTTATATAGGACATTCTCTTAATAAAAAATACTTCTTGATGGCCCTTTACAGGCTCGTACCATAATTTTAATGTAAAAAACTTATATCTAAAATATTGGCCAACATTATGGAAACACCCTGCATATTCACTCCATTCTTTTTGAAAACAACTATAAAAGATTTATAATAATGGGGATGTCAAATGTCCAAAATGTCTAGGAAGCTAAAAAAAGGCCATAGGTTGCATAACATCTACGAATACAACATAATACATTTCTCATTTATTTTTATGTCACCACGCCAAGAAAAGTCTACTTTCTTTTGTTTTTTTTTAATTAAGTGGAAGGCATCCGAATTGAAATAGAGTTTTAGACTAAATTACTCATACAATACAAAACTCAATAACGGACTTTGGATTCCACAGCTCTTCATCATATCAGGAAAAAAATATAACAGTTTTTAAATTATAATATCTACTTAATAACTTAACAGTTTACCTTAACTGTAACTCTTTTTTTCAGAAATGACTGACCTCGACCATTATTTTGGTTTTTTGAAAAGACAAATTAATCAACCCTCCGTTTGTACATTCAAGTCATCTAGATTTGTTATATATAAATAATTCTTATAAGCCACCTCAGAACAAAATCGTTACTCATTTCCAGTAAATATTCACTATACACTTTCTAAAACAATATGTTTTTTTACAAAAAAAAACAAAACTGTTATGTTTTAGGCAGCCATCCAGTACATGAAAACCATATCTATGAATTATGACAACACTGCAAACGCCACCACTTTGGACGCAGCTTTAAATATAGTTGTTGAATACTTCAAGGAGCTTTTGGACACTATTATTACCAGAAGTAAATCAGGTTGGGACGTCAAAAGTTAATTGTATAAGTGTGAAAATTGCATTTGCAAGTGGAATTCATGCGAGAGCCTTATGTGTAATTTTCACACGAACGTGATATAAATTTATTTTTTTTAAGAGCCTGTGACAATCACACACTTTTAATGTTTATTGATTTGTCAATTTGATTGATATGATTTTATATATTTAACTCCTTTGTGTAATAGTCAAACTGACAAAATTTATTGCAAACATCAAGATAGTCGTGGCTATAGATTAATACAGTGTTGCCAATCTGTGACGAATTCCTCAAAATGTGCGGAATTTAAGATCTGCTGAGGAATTTGTGAGACGAGGAAAATGAAGGAATCTAGAATAATAAACAACATAATATTTTAAACTTTCCTTCAGTAAAAATGTTTCTAAAATCTGGTTTATTTTTATTTACATTAAAAATTTCAGTTATGTGGTTCGCTTAATTTGATTTTTATTTCTATCAAGTGGTAATCCTGGTAAGGTAAGACCTTGGCGGTGACCGATGAATGACCAATGGCGCAGTCGATTAAGGTGATATCAGACGGTTCACTTTTTATTCATTTTTGTCGTTCTTTCGCCATCTTTCATTACGAATGAACCGTCTAGACATAAAATGAATGAAAAGTGAAAAATGAATTCATTAGTGAACAAATCCAGGGATGCTGGACTTTTTCATTCGCATCAATCATTTTCATTCCAAATGAATGAAAAATGAAACGTATGAACACAAAAATGAACGTTCATTTTTCGCTTTTCAGTCAACTTCAGTTTTCGCGCGTAGTGAATTCTCGAACAGTTGTAAACACGTGGTCTGCGAAAAAAATGGTATTCAAGTGGAATGATCAGAACACGCTGCGATTTTTGGAGTGTTTCAAAAATTATGCCTGTCTTTGGAACCACAAGCTTGATGAGTACAAAGACAGAACAATACGAGGAAATGCTATGAAAG
Organism: Kuschelorhynchus macadamiae; assembly: GCA_030620095.1. Lineage (NCBI taxonomy): Eukaryota > Metazoa > Arthropoda > Insecta > Coleoptera > Curculionidae > Kuschelorhynchus > Kuschelorhynchus macadamiae. The sequence goes on from JAUTXW010001704.1 coordinate 128,943, forward strand.
CGCTAATTGTTGATTTAAACTTGGAGGTAACCGAAGAGGACATCAAACATAAAATAAAGACAATAAGGACTCGCTACACATTAGAATTGACTAGAATAAAGCAATCAACTAAAAGTGGCTGTTCGTCCGATGATGTATATACACCTTCCCTATACTGGTTTAAGGCTGCGGATTTTCTAAGTAGTGTATGCGTTCCGAGGCAGAGTATATCGAATCTCGTAAGTAAAAAATAACATAAATAATAATAAATAAAACAATTTAAAATAGAACAACCAAGTATATTGTTAAAATGTATTCATATTATGTACATAAAGTTACCGTACTCTTTTTATCATGTTCCATTGCCATGGCACCATGCACGTGGTGACAAACTTGACTGCATAGGCATCTCGCACGCGCCGAGCATTTTCACTATGATTTCTTGCAGTTGGAGGTATACCGTTTAGTGCCAAAGATGGTACTTCTCGCCATTCTCCTGGAATAACGCATCCTTTATCCCAATCCTCCATTTCTAGCGACTGTTGTGGTATATAATTTGCTGTGGTTTTTCTAAGCCAATTGTGGAGGGCACACGTTGTTTTTACAAGTTGTTCAACTTTAAGCACTGATAGCGGAATAGGCTTTTCAAATATTCGGAATTTTGATACTAGTATCCCAAAACTATTCTCCACCACTCGTCGAGCCCTCGACAGTCGGTAATTAAATATCTTTTGTTTATCTCCAAATTCTCCTCTAGTACTATATGGCTTTAAAATATTGGTTTGCAACGGAAATGCGTCGTCAGCCACAAATACGCCCTCCTTTGGAATGTTAAGTAAATTTAGTGATAAGGCTTCATTCAATGTGGATTTATTGAAGATGGATGCATCGTTGGTCCTTCCATTTGTTCCTATATCTATATAAATAAAATTGTAATTCGCATCCACAACAGCAAATAGATGAATGCTGAAATTCTTCTTGTAATCGAAATAGTCAGATCCAGAGTTGCCCGGGCATCTGATATTTACCAATTTTCCATCCATTGCACCGATACAGTTTGGAAAATTCCATAACCTGTAGTAGTCATCCATTATTTTCTTCCATTCACTTTGACTTTGAGGAACCTATAACAATAGATATAATTATACAGCATGTTAATTAAATATCTGGCTTCAGATGATTCTTGAAAACTATTTATTTTCGGACACAAGCTTATAAATATAACTCTCTAAATTACATTTTTCATTATTTCAGGAGATTCCATCAGCAACCACGGAAAATACAGAACTGCTCTCAGAAGAAAGTACAAGCGCAAGTGAACAAATTAATTCTGAAGCTGTTCAAGCAGTTGGGCAGAAAGAAAATGAAACTACTAGTGTACAGAAAACTCCGAATTTGTTCAAAAAGCCAATCAAGCGTAAAAGGAATAATACGTCGATTGATAAAGCTATCACAGAATTAAAATCAATAAGTGAACAAACTAGAACCAAAGAAAACCAACCTGAGAACGAGTTTGATTTGTTTTGCAAAAGCTTAGCAGTACAATTGAAGAATATGCCCTTAGATAGGGCATTACGTTGTCAAGAAAAACTTCAATCTGTCATGACCAACGAACGACTATCACAAATGTCTTCAGTGTCACGTCACTCTGAATCACGCTCTCAGTCTCAATCCCCACAATTTGTCAGCCAGTCACCACAATATGAGAATACATATTTACATCAAGACCGGTATTACAAGGCCAGACAGCAAAAGGTTTCTGCACCCATGATCTCCCCACAAGAGTATGAATCAAGCTCTCAGTCACCACAATCTTGTAGTCAGTCACCTCAATATGAGAATACCTTATCGTCAAATCAACATAACTACTATCATAAGACCCAACAGCAAATGGTATCACCACCAATGATCTCCCCACAAGAGTATGAATCAAGCTCTCAGTCACCACAATCTTGTAGTCAGTCACCTCAATATGAGAATACCTTATCGTCAAATCAACATAACTACTATCATAAGACCCAACAGCAAATGGTATCACCACCAATGATCTCCCCACAAGAGTATGAATCAAGCTCTCAGTCAACACAATCTTGTAGTCAGTCACCTCAATATAAGAATACCTTATCGTCAAATCAACATAACTACTATCATAAGACCCAACAGCAAATGGTATCACCACCAATGATCTCCCCACAAGAGTATGAAGCATGCTCTCAATATGAGGATATATCACACAGTCAATGTAACTACCAACAGCCAATGGATAGACCCACCTCTTCGGAAGAGAGCAACGGTATAGATTTCGAAACATCGAGCCAGGAAGAAGATGATATCATCGCAAAAGCTCTTAAAAGCATTATTTAAATGATATTATAATAAGATATAAGAATCAACCTTTATGTTGAGATTGTTATGTATTTAATAAAAAAATATTATGAGTTTTTAATTAGTAAAGTATAAAACTCACCTTGATAAAGTTCTCAAGCGCCGTCCAAATAGCTTCACATACTTCTTGGCAAAAATAGGATATTGTGTTTCGAGGAACTCTGTATAAAAATTCCAAACTTCCAAAAGAATCGCCCGTAGCAAGGTATCTTAGTATTATCTGAAGTTTTATGTGTGCAGGTATACTCTTTCTCATTAAAGTATCTTCTTTTGTTATGAAAGGAGTGACAAGTTGTTCAAATTTTTTTTTATCCATTCGAAGATGATTATATGAATTAATGAATCTGAAGCTCCAAACACATTCCTTCTTTCAATCCATGGTCGCACCCACCAACGTCGACGTTTTCTTCGTTTCTTCTTTTCCAAATTATTAATCAAATGATCGCAAATTAGGCGAATTCCAAGGCGCACAACTTCGTTCGACGACATATTCAAAAAAATGAGAGGATAACGTTCATTTGTTTGTCATTTTGTATTTGTCGTGTGAACTTGAAATGACAAGAAAAAGAACATTCACTTGAGTGATTCATTCATTCGAGTGAACCGTCTGATATCACCTTTAGCAAAATAGCAAATCTAGAGAGCATTAAAGTTATTTGTATCTCTTTCTAACGCACACTATTAAAATAGTTTATATTATACTTTTAGTGCGCACATAGGATTTCGTGATTTTTCTCAATTCAGAAGGAAGTCGTTTCTCGTTTTACTTGTATTAGCGATTAGCGGCGTTGTTAGTCGTGTTTTCGTTTTCAATAGTTTTCATTGCTCAAATAAAAATATATAGGCAAAGCGGCGAGAAAAGGCGTCAGGCAAAGTTTTAAAATATTTTATTTTCTCCATCCTTTAGATATTAACGCATAATTTTAGAATGACAACTATAATAGCTGGCTATCACGTAAAACTTTAAAAATTATGTATTTTAAACTTTTTCTACTAGCGCCTTTTCATGCAACTTCACCTCATTGTTCCAGATCCTTCATTAGTTTTTCTACAAAATAAGAGTAAACAATTTTTTTGAAAAGTATTAGTTTTCTTTTTATTTTATATTTAAGCTTAAATCAAGCGCATAATGCAACGTTGCTATGTGCCGATGTCGCAATTACACGTGAACCTTTATTACAATTTCATGATGTTTAATATTCGATTTTAGCGCCAATTCTGCCATCAGGGCCTACCAACAGTGCCTAAGTGAGGAATTTTGTCGATTCGAGTAGGGAAACCGATAATATACTGGTGGCAACACTGATTAAATAATAAGCTATTCATATCAAGAGATTGAGAATATTGAAACGGTTTTGTCGGATTTAGAAGAATCTGCGATATATAATAAGCGCTATATAAACATTTTGAAAAGGGGTGCGATGAGAAGTAAATGGGGCATCGAGAATTTTAAATTGACGTACTTCTACCTGAAATCGAAGCAACAAAAACTATAGTTAATTTGGATCCAGTATTCAGTAATATAATACGAAAGCTGTTAAGGTTGGAGTTAATTAAGAAATCATTGTTCTTGAGTTTGGACCTTGTCAAAAATAATACAAAAAAATTACTCATCACTGCACGTCTGATATTCGAGATTTATATTAAAACTTGAAAATGTTATCAGACGTGTAACCCAGTCCCTAAACTTTTTATGTATTTTTCAATCTGCCAAGTTTTGGAACCAGTCGGACTCATCGCTGCGCATTTGATATTTTAACAGAAATTAGTTAATTATAAGTAGAAGTGGAATCTAGAAAATCAGACACAATAGTCAGTAGGTAATACCTATAAGACAATTTTTTTAGAAAAAAACACAGATTTTCAATAATTTTAGTATATATATATATATATATATATATATATATATATATATATATATATATGTGTGTGTGTGTGTGTTTTCATCCGTTCACTATTGTCGTTCTGAAAAGAACAGTTTTGCTGACGTTTCGCCAAGATCACATTTGGCATTTTCAAAGCTTTCTTTCTCGCGTCCGAATAGAGCCTGAAGTGTTGGTGACTGCGACGCTTCCTTTTATACCCCCACTCGGGGCCGAAGGTTATATCTGCGCAGGCGTTGGTCGTTATTTATGTTTTCCGGATGATGCTGTTGTTGTTGGGCTAAATTGCGCGTGTGTATATATATATATATATATATATATATATATATATATATATATATATATATATATATATATATATATATATATATATATATATATACATTGAGGTTAGGCAATTTAGGAATATATAAATTTAAGTATTCGAGATAAATCAAAAGTTAAGTTATTTTTTTATGACTTTTATAAACTTACTTATCTTTAAAAAGAGAAATGGCATTTGTGTTTTTTGTTATTGTATCAAAAAAAATACCTTATAAAAATCGAAAGAAGGAAGAAAGAAAGAACTAAACGAAGCACGGAATCAAAGAAACAGAGTTGTCAGACCGTCGCGCGTCGGCTATAAAAGCCGATATAGTAAATGTGGAAGGTGAAGAAAATGTATATTTACATTGGATGGATCATCTATTCGCAGTCTGTATTCTAGTTGAAGAATTCAAATTATAGTTTTATTTTTTATATACCTGTACCCCTGTATATCAAAACCCTTACCTATTTTTCGAAAACGTAAAATATATTGCTGGACTAAAAATCAGTACAAACGTGTAACAAAGCATCTTGTTTTATTTTCAGGTAAAAAATCGACATATTTAGAAAAGCAAGCTATTTCGGAACTTCAAGCAAATTTTTATCATCTTATTACTTCTATATGCTCTTTGGCACATTCGGATCTTCCGGAAGCTCTAAGAAACATATATCAGCTGGAGTCGACTTTGTTAAATTTTCCTGTGCGAGGCAAAACGCTTCTGTCAGACGCGTGTGCTTTAGAAAACGTAAAAATCCAATACACAACATTTTCATGCGAAGCGGAAACTTCACTACTATCTTATGTAGAAAATGTTTTAAATGGTTTTGAAGATCTAAGAGATGATATTAAGATAACTGTCGTAGATAGACTCCCCACCGATCTTCAGAATGAACCTCCTGGACTGTATGCAAAAGAAATTAGTATGTTGAGGTAAGAAATAGTTATTAAATATGGCAAACATATTAAGCCTATTTCGATATAGTTTGACTTGGAGTATCATAATTGAAAACGCCTTGACCGTTTCTTTTTTGGATTCTTCTCGAACTTCTTACATTATAAAAAGTAGGTAAATTTCTTTTACCCGAAACTTCCCTGGGTATGAATCTTTTCTTTAGTTTTAAAACAGTATATTAAAATACATATATGACTATTTATTTTAGTAAAAATTTTATAGTAATAACACTAAGTGTTAGTAGTTTACCGATTTGGAATTTTTGGTTGTAATCATAAAATGACATATGCATTTTAATTTAGTTTCAAAAAAATATTTAAGATTTGTCCTTGTTTTTTTTAGTGTTGCTAGATAGCATGTATCACTTCCTTAATTAAGATCACTACATTTTAATCTGGAGTAATGATCACTTTGTAAGAAAAAAAAGAGAGAAGTTAAAGAAAGAAATAAACTTTTTTTAATTAGTTAAAAAGCAAATCCTGCAAGACCATCAAAGACTTCATTAATGAAAACCACTCTGTGCATTTAGAATCAGTTTAGACGAGTATCGCTCATGACTATAATCATATTATTTAATTATAAAAGATAGATTTTATTTCATTATAAGAGAAAAATTCAAATAAATAAAAGAATATTGGAAAATGTAAAAAGTAACTTTAAGTAATTATTATTTAAAAAGATATTAGTTTTAAAAAAATAAATCGTTATTATTAAAAAAAAATGGGAAGGGCAAAAAGCAAGCTGTCTGATAAGCATCCCGACTGGCGCTGCCAGTTAACAGACAAACTGGAGATCTCCAAGATGACACAGGACTTAGCTTCTACACGGAACACACTAACAAGAAATGAAAACACTGTGAGCTAAATAAAACAACAAATTCAAAAATAAAAATCTTTTAACTAAAAGCTTAGTTTAGGTTAGAAATTTTTGCAAATGGCCATAAAATGAAAAAATAGATATCACTAATTTGTTGGGCGCGGTTGGTGTTCGGTGCCAAGGTCAGGTACCGGTAGCGCAAAGGCGTAGCTCCAAAACAAATTACTTTTCCTAAAAAAGTAGCAGGCACGAAAAGGTATTACGAAATGTTAGCCAGTACTAAAAATGTCCAACAAGATCTAAAGTCAAAAACGTTAGCCCGTACCAAAAACTCTAAGAAAACAAAAGATGTTCTAGAAATACTTTTCAAAAATAAAAGAATGCAATTGACCATAATTAGAAGTTAGTTTATAAAAATAATTTTCCTTCAAATTCAATTTTACTGATCCAATTATAAATTCATTTGTTTCAGTTTTATTCGAAAAAAAATTCATCAAATGCCAGCCCCCAACCCAATAAAATCCCAATCAAAAGCAAACCAACGGTTAATGAAGAATCCATTTACATAAACCGATTTACTTCAAAGTGTCCTGGTGTTTACCTTTTTTTGCAATTAAGACCATTTTGAACGAAAATATTACATGTGCAAATTTTAAACCAATTATAGAGGATTTTAAAGCGAACAAATGAACAAATATTGTTTTTTACTTCCCTCGTAAAAGGGAAGTATTGTAATGGTGAAACAAATCGCCCTCCGAGATTTTTTGGGATGTTTATAGTTCAGGGTCCTAGATGCTGAAAAACATGTTTTCGCACTTCAGTGGGTATGTCTGTCTGGTTGTTGGTCTGCCTGTCTATCTGTTCACGGAATAGCTAAAAAACTACTTACCCGATTGACTTCAAATTTTGATCAAAAATTAACGGTCATATGGGGGATGACCTGGTAACATTTTGGTAAAAATCCAATATGGCAAAACAAAATGGTGGCCAAGTGAAATGTTAAAAAAAATTATTATTAAAAATTGCTTATCCAATTTTGCACAAAAATCAAGTATTATCTAGGAATAAAGATGGCAGAACAAAATGGCCACTTAATAAAATATTTAAAAATTCAGCCTAAAAAACTACTTAATGGACTGATATCAAACTGTGTGTCATAACTAATTATGGTAGAGATGAACTAATAAAACTGTGGTGCTAATTCAAGATGGCTGAACAAAAAGGCGCCATAGCTTAAAACCTGCTCATCAGATTGCCTTCAAATTTTAGTAAAAAAATAAGAGTCATATGGAGTTGACCTGGTAATATTTTGGTAAATATCCAATATGCCGGAAAAAGATGGCGGCCTAGTGAAACGTTAAAAAAAATAATACTAAAAAAATTAATTATTCAATTTCGTCAAATTTTGCACAAAAATCAGGGGTTACATAGAAATGAACTGGTAACATTTTGATATGAATATAAGATAGCAAAAAAAACTAGTTATTAAATTAATTTCAAATTTTGTGCAAGTATTAAAAGTTGTCGTACGAATTCAAGATGGCAGGACAAAATGACGGCCAAATAATTTTTAGTTCACTCGTAAAAGAGAAGTATTGTAATCGTGAAAAAATCACATTCTAAGATTTTTTCAAATCTTCCTTGATGCCGAAAAACATGTTTTCTCAATTTCGTCGGTCTGTTTCTCGGTCTGTCTGTTGTCAATGTCATTTGACTCAAATTTTTTCACAAAAATCAGGTATTATGTAGGAATCAAGTGGTAAAATTTTGGTATGAATCCAAGATGGGGGAACAAATTGGCAGCTTAATAAAATGTTTTAATTCAGTCTGAGAAAACTAAGTAATGGATTGATTATGTGCTATAACTAATTGTGGTATAGAGTCCAAATAAAATATTTGAAATAGTGAAAAAAAATCATCCTTTCAGGTTTTACATAACTTCACGTTAATCAATTCTATCGGTCCGTCTGGCGACCTTATAAAATATTTAAAAAATCAGTTTGAAAAAACTACTTAAGATTAATTTCAAATTGTGTGCAAATATTAAGTGTGTTATAGAGGGAAACTGGTAAAGTTATGGTACGAATTCAAGAAGGCGAAACAAAATGGTTGCCTAACATTTTGTTTCGCCATCGTGAATTGTTAAAATATTTAAGAAATCAGGTTGAAAAAACTACTTATTAGAATAAGTACTTTCAAATTTCGTGCAAGCATTAACTGTGTTATAGAGATAAACTGGTAAAGTTGTGGTATGAATTCAAGATCTCAAAACACAATGACGGCAAAATACAATTTCTATGAAAATCAAGGTAAAAAATCTTATTCAATTGATTTTAAACTTTGCAAAAAAATTAAATGTGCTATAGATACAAACTGGTACGATTTCAACATGACGTAACAAAATGGCGGTGTGTGTCAAAGTAAAAACTATTTATTGAATCTGTTTTAAATTATGTCCAAAAATCAAGTGTGGCATAGGGACAAACTGGTAAAATATTGGCAGGAATCCAATATGATGGAACAAAATGGCGCTCAATAAACTGACCTAAATTGGGTCACATTTCACTATTCCTAATAAAAGGACAGATTTTAAAACCAGTTCCGAGTAAAGCAAAATTACCAATTTTGAAAATGAAAAAAATTCGGTTTTGCAGTTTCCAATTTTTCCTGCAACTAGCACAGATTTTTTCAATGAGGCAAGTTCATATTATCATTAATAACTATTATTTTCAGTTCAGCAAAACCAAGGAATAAACGGAAAGAATTAGAAGCCAAAATTAAGACAATGGAAGGTGCATATCACTTGATGGATTCGATAGAAAATTTGGTTAAAGACACTGATGAATTGCCAAAAAATAGTTTTTGTCAAAAACTAGATCCACTCAAAATTAATAATGACAATAATAGCAATGAACCAGTTGCGCAATATTCCGAAATGGTTCTAAAAATCCTTACTCAACATGTTGGAGTTGAATCAGCGAATGACACGGAAACGAGCAGATGGCAGTCTAAAATTGAAGATTTGAAGACTGTGAATCATTTCCAGTTACTTTTAGGTAAAAAATATCTCCTTTTTTAGTGTTATCACTTGTGATGAGGTCTACATAGATATTAGAATACTTTAGACAAACAGGTTTCTCTATTGTTGGGCGGGCCTTTCCAAAGGGTCAGAAATTCGCGGTCTTATAAAGAAGGCCAGGAACATTTTGTGTGCCGGATTTAGGACAGATTACAACAATTTCAAGACCTACATTTCTTTAGTTTGCGTTGATACATAAGTGGGGCGTTTTTCGGATGTTAACATTTCAATTTTATGATCTCCAGTGTTAAAAGTATATAAATACAAAATACGCGTTTTCACCGCGGCCCATCCAATAACAGCTCGAAGCAAATACATGGGGTATGCGTCATGACCTTGAAGCGACCAATAAATGCCAAATTTTATATCAAATTTGGAGCTACAAAAAAATGTACCGACAGTGTTTCTGTTTCGAATTAATCCGCTATGAAACCGCCGGCCTTGCGCTATATTTCTATTTACTTTTTAGTGTGTGTTTGCATCGCCGCGTAGTCGCTGCTTAAAAAGGTGGATATCTTGTTGAAATATAAAAACGAAATAACATTGATGAATAACTTCAAATTAAACGAAATCGGCGTCCTACACCTGAGTTAAAAGTCGAATGCTCTTCGAAAAGTCGGGGTAAAACGAATATGCGCAAGTTTAATGTAAACATTCACTCAAAATACCATTGGGTTTGTAGTTGTGAAATAAGAAGTTGTTTATTTTGTTTTCCTTGCCTAATTTTTGGGTGTGATTTAAATTGGCCAAGTAGTGTTGGCAGTGATTTAGTATATTTAAATGAAAAAGCCAAGCTTAATGAAAATTCGAAGCAGCATTTAAGTAACCTAATGAAGTTTACTTTGTTGTACACAACGAGAAAGTGACTAAAAACAGGTTCGTACTTTGAGGAATTATAGACATTATAATATTTTGTGGAACCTTTCAGCTTGCACTTAAAGGACACGATGAGACAGAAAACTCGGCAAATTCTGGAATTTTCCAGGGCCTAATTAATTACACGACTGAAATGAATTTTTTAATTTTATGTTTTATGTTAAAATTTAACGTTTTCGGGGTTCTTTTGGAAATGAATAAAAAAAAGTACTGGACAACACAATACACTGGCACAAAGGACGAAGATATTTATGTCCCAAATTCAAAAAAAAATCAGATGCTCACACAAATTTTCACTTCTTCACCATTCTTTTACCCATATTTCTCGTTTTCTATCACATTGGGACAAGTTACGAGACATGCACCCAGTTTTAGTTGTTATATTAAGATCTTACACAAGTACCAAATAAAATTAAAAATTGATAGGTTTGTTATACATGCGGTACTGTAGATTTAAGACTGTCAGAGTTTGTCCACTAAAATTATATTTTTAGGTGGTGAAGTTCGAATTTGCAAATATCAAGACAGAAAGTTCGTGATTTCTCAAGGTGGTAATTTTAACCTAGTGAGTTTAGGACTCAGCATCAGTGACCAACCGTTAGCAGTAAAGAAGATCCCTAGTGAACATGGTGTTTGCAAACTTTTGAAATCACTAATAAATCCCTTTTTAGGTAAAAACAGTCTTATACATATATAGTTCTTTAAGCTAATCATGTTACTTAAAAAATTATTCAACACGGTGCATAATAATTGCAAGCAAATCAAAATAAAAAAAAAAACCTAATATAGATCACAAGAAAGTGTTGAAAAATATAATTGAGAAAAAAGGTATTTTTTTGCCCCCCTGTAGACAGTCAAAAATTGCGCCTATTGATAGTGACGTCATACAGTTGGAGATTCCCGTTTTGTGCGATGCTATTCAAATTTCAGAGCGGTGACTACCTATTTATGAACTTTAGGAATAACTTTGTTTATTTTTTTTCTTGATATTTTGTGGTCAATTTGCAGTGGTAATGAAACATAGAAACAGTGTGTCGATTGGCATTTACTTTAAAAATGTTTGAGAGCTTTACGTGGATAGCGTTTATCGAAATCACAAGTGAAGTGGAGACTTAAATTAATATTACAATACAAATTGCTAAATAAAGTAGCATATATACATTATTTCCAAATAATATGTGAATGAATACTAAAAAATCAAATCTGCTTCAAGCGATTTTTGTTATATGATCTGTGTATGTTATTAGTTTATTGTCTAAGGAGCTAAAAATGTTAATAATACGGACATATCAGATGATATATCGGTACATTTTTATATCTATCGTAGCGGGGGAGAGATAGGCCGGGCAAAAAGAACAGGAAAACGCATAAATTTAATTCAAATATAGGATCAACTATAAGCAAACTTAGGTTTTAATTTTGGATGTATGATTTAAATAGTTTAAAATATTTTGATTTATGCGGATATTTAATAATGACGAATTTGTAGTAGAGAAATATGATTCATAAATACTGGAATCGCTGATATCATCTTCAATATTTATTATCAAAGGTAGAACTTCTTGTCGATCAAATACACGGTTTCTGTTATACCATTTTATTATTTTAATTTCTGTATGCTTGATTCAATGAAATTTTACTTTCCACTATATATTTTTAATAATCTATTCAACTTACTTCTCTGACAGTCGTTAAGGGTGGCAATGATCCATTATTTTCCCGTTCTTGTTTAAAATAGCATGTCAAAAATGCTACCAGCTCTTGGCAGCGGCTGTTTAACTGCTTTGGAGACATTTTGCAAAATTGTAAATAAAAGCCAAGCAAATAAAACACCATGATTGTTAAAGATAAAAGTACAAAATTGAAAAACGCTAAACAACCTCAAATTTTTGCCAACTTCATGTGTCTGTGTCTCTTTCTCATTACTACATTACAGTTATATTTGTGCAGCGGTATTACTGCACCTATCGAAGACGTGTAACGGTTTTTTGTATGAACTATATATTATTTTTTGTTTTCAAACTGAACAGTATGCAAGTATTTACCAAAGTATTTAACTATCTAAGTCAGACATCCTTCCATTTTATGTGGGAAATAGTTACTATTATATTTTATTAAGTACTTACATTGAACTGATTTTCAGACACACACGAAGAGCTTGAGGATTTGTTCGGTTATTATAGTCGTCTGGTAACCTAATAATATTTTATTACTGACGTATTTTCAACCAGCGGTATTAAATAGACTATATTATACAGGACTGTTTTCCATCATAAACAAACACAAAATTCACCAAAACCCAGGTCGTCAAAAAAAACATATTGATCAGTGGCGGCTCGTGGATATAAGAACGGGTGAAGCGCAGGTAGCGCCGTAGGGAAAAATTGCGCCGCAGCCGAAAATTTTTCGGGGTGCCACGCCCAAAATGGCTATTTTTTTAACCTTTTTATGATGTTAACTATCCATAGCTTTAAATTTTTTTAATACTTAGGGGAAATAATATGAATTTATAAGATTTTAAATATATTTTTTTGTTCTTAAAAAACAGTTATATTTCACGGATATTCACCATTGCGTTGCTATAGCAACTGCCGTAAACCAATCTAAGCGCGAAATCTGGCGTGCGGGGGGAGTCTCATGCGGAATTTGTTACTGCTGCTCAACGGGTCGCTCTTATGAAAAGGTGTTCAGCGCGCTACGTTTTTAAGTCATTATTATTTTTTGAGTATATAACGCACTATTTAAATTTATTTATTAAAACATACTGCATTTTTATAATAAAAATATAGATTATAAAATGCTTAATATTTTAAAAATATTTTTATTTTTAAGTAAATTGATTGGAAAATGTAGGTGAGGCCGCTTCATCCTTGTCCTCTGGCGAGCCGCTACTGATTTTGATACAGTAACAATCAAATAATACAATCCAAATGCAAATTAAATCAGCCAGGCGATGCCGATGAACGACATCTACTAAATGACGTCATTCGATTTGGGGCACTCATTTATTATGAAGTTATTATTTCTTTTAGGGGAGTCATATTTTGGCAATCGCATTTTTGGGCGTAACTAGGCATTATGCAATAAAAAAATATGCGAAAGTTTTTTGTAAATTAATATGTTATTCCATTTTCATTTCTTTATTTTCGTACTCTACAGGTTTAAGACACAAATACATACTTCACTATTTCGTGTGTGACTACTCAGAAAATGACTTAGTATTAGCTACTCCTCTTTGTGAGTATAACATAGGGCAGTACGTTCTCCTCTTAAAAGAAAATGCCGAAAAAAATGTATTCAACTTAAGCCAAATGGAAGTTGTCAGACAGTTTTTGAATGGGTTAGCCTTTCTTCACCAACGGATAGAACCCATTATTCATGGAAACTTAAAGCCCTCCAATATTTTCGTTGATGTCCGAGGAAATGTCCGACTGGCTGAATTTGGGATAAGTAAGGTATATTTTTAAACTGCCCATAGACATTTAATAGCTTTAAGCCAAAATCTGATATGTACAGAATGTGCTGTATTCTAGTTAATAGATGAAAAACGTTTTTATTATTGACTTTTAACTCAAAACATTATGCTTCTCCCCGAAAATTGTTAAAAAGTATTCCTATATCATATAAATGTCTATAAATAGATATATATATATATATATATATATATATATATATATATATATATATATATATATATAACATAAAGTTTCGTTATGAGAAAATCTATACATTACACTTTTATAAACTATGTTATCGTGTGATGGAATTTCCTAAGGGAGTTCCGGGTAAAGGCCAATTTACTGATTTTTTTATAAATAAAGGTTGTTTACTTCACCTATCTGATTTAAGTAAAAATCATTAGTTAAATAGCCCCTTTAATTATTTCAGGCTCTATTTAAATCGATAGAAGCGCCAAAGTCATCACTCATTTGGTTCTCCCAAGAATGTCTCAGGTTGTACAAAATAACATCGTCAGTGGAATGTTCTTTGAGTTCCGATATTCAAGTTGCAGGTATCATTTTAATTAATTTATTATTAAACAACCTTAATAATTTAATTAAAAGTGTTTATTAAGTTAAATGATTTGAAAAGTTTTAGTCCTGGAGCCTATAATCAAGATTTTGTATTCATCGCAGCCCGTCTGATACATGATAATATACGATATACCTAGATTTTTTTTCGAACGACATGGAAAACTACCGCATAAACAAACACGTTTACCATGCTGTAGTTTTTCATGTCGTGGAGATGGGAAACACATGACAAATGTCCTTAAGAGGCTACACCAGATGTTGATATAAGTTTATCAAAATTGCTTAAACGATGTTTACCTCCATTTGCCATTAGCTATCTGGATGAGGTTTTAGACAAGAAATGGTGATTTGTCTGTCTCTTTCATAAATGCTGAAACTTAATTATGACCATGTGAAACCTCTTTTAGATTTGTATACTCTGAATGCAGTTTTACAAGTGTATTATATGTATTATATGTAAACTGATGCCTGCGATCTGACATAAATCTTAAATATCAGACTCGCAGGAATGACTCTTTTTTGCATATTTATTTTCCGCTAAAATAAGATTTATATGCGCATGTGTCCCGACAGAATTTGTGCGGTGTGTATTTTGTATAGGGGAAGGTTTTATCTAGTCTTTACTCGTAACTCTTTCCGTGATCTATACAACGGTCAGTGGTCTTGACTCCTTCAACAACTACTCCTATTTCCGAGACATAGCCGAAAATATGGTTTTTGGCCTATAATTGCGAAACGGACCACCGTATCCTCAACGCTTATGCTTTACCGTACGTGTTTCTCGGTCCCACAAATTTTTCCTGGTATGAGTTTTTCGAATATTCCATAGGTAGAAGGTTTGAAAAATGGCGAGAGTTATGACTAGACCAGCTAAAGCTTCCTCCTATACAAAATACACACCACACAAATTCTGTCGACACGCTGGAAATCTTCCACTTTTAAACTACAATTCTCACCAAACACGCCTGTCTGATTTTCAAATCTTCTATAAGAACTAAACATTATTATATTCGTCTATTATGGCCTTTACATGACACAAACAGCTACCAGACGAACAAATCTGAACTTACATTATGAACAGCGTGTTGTGCGTGCAGGATTTTCTCTCCAAATGAAACAACGCGAACGTAATTTTTCATTCAAAATCAGTTGAAAGCTTTCAGAGCGTAGAGAAAAATGACTTCATAAAAAACGTCTCACTAAAACCGGTCAGCACATGCACGCCAGAAGAAAAAAAGACCCAAATTAAGTCACATATCTTAAGGCAAACTTTGTTAATTTAGTTTTAATAAGCCCATCGTACACGTACATGATTTAGTTAGGTAAAATATTCTAAAATCTAGTATATAACCATATTATTGTAATACAAGATAAGGTTTTGTAAGACTAGGTTTAAAAAACCACACCAGAAAATTTAAGAACAAAGGTATACACACAATGAAAAAAAATTCCTGTACTATACAAAAGCTCTTGAATAGCCAGTCCTACAGAGTGCAGAAACAAAAAAATAATTTTAAGTATGCTTTTATGCTCGTTTATTTTTTAAGTTAGAAAGCAAACCCTTACAGAAATCTTGGTTAGACAAAAAATATTGATATTGACTTAATAGTTTTCGTTCAGTAAGCCTAATTTTAAATTTTTCTTTGAAAATAGCTTTATTAACTCCAAGAAGATACATACTGGTGATCTTATACTAGGAATTAGCTTACTTTATATATACAAATTATATGATTAAATATTAGTTCGGCTCTGCAAGAGCTCATTTAATTTATGCACGACCCTATTTCTTAACATACTCTATACCAAATAGCAAAAAAAAGTCCGTTTAAACTTAAAATACACAGCCCCAGAATTCAACTTGTGCATTCTGGGACACAGCTTACATAGTATAATATAATATAATATAATATATAATATATTTATTTTATTTCGTTAAATTCCTGATCTATTTATAAGGTTTCTTATTTTTTCAGGAATGCTTATATATTTTATCGCATCTGGAGGAGTACACCCATTTGGAGCAGAGGTACACGAAATACTGAAAAACTTGGAAAAATCTGTTTTCACACTATCAAAAGCGAGGGATGCTAAAAGTCAAATATTTTCAGACATAGTAACGTGGATGTTAATGTACGAGCCTGATGAGAGACCAAACATAAAGCAAGTTTTGCTGTAAGTATAAAAACACCATATGTGGTTCATTACTACACGCACGGTGTAAGGAATAAAGTGCGAATTAAACAGAGTAGGTATAACTCAAAAAAAAAATCTGGATAAAAAAGAATACTGCCAAATATCTACTCACCTGCTTATGCTATTTGTTTTTAGGGAAATTAACGAAAAAACGTCGTGATTCTGAAAAGGTATACGTTTTGTTGTATTTAGAAGATTGGGCGAAGAGTGGTAACTATATTATTTGTCTTTTATTTAAAATGAAATAAAATATGTACTTTGAAAAGAAGTTTTTTTGTTGTTATATAATTAAATTTAGGGAAATTAAATAAAGCATACAATTTAAGGCGTTGAGTTTGTCCCGACGAAAAATTTTAATTTTTTAATTATAGATTTCTTTTTGTAGTTCCAATAATATTGAAACTTGATACATTCTAATAGATTGGGAGTTATTTGACTCACTCAACTATATGCTTGTATATAGTTCATTTTTTTTAAGACAAAATTGCACGTGTTGATCAAATATTCGTAAAAATTAATGATGAACTAGGTTTTATAAGAATAAATTTGTGTCTAAAATTAGGCGAAGTTTGTCTCCACACTTTACTAACACACTGTATAGTTAGATATTTTTAGGGATATTAAAAGTTATGCCTTTGCAGAGCTGCTCCCATTATTTGTAATTAGAGAAAAACCAAAAAATGTTTAAAGAAAAATAAAGTGTTTAATTGCCTAAAAACGCATTAGAAGTTAGAGTCAGCTACCCGTAGAATAGAATTTGCTACAATTTGCCGTTTTACGCCAAAACAATGTATCACGGGCGCAATATCTTTTTAAGGAACATAATTTTTATATTTATTGTGTTATGAACTGATGCGCAGACCTAAGTTTTTAATACAGCCTTTTTTGTAACCACAAAGTTATTTACGACGAGTTGCTAATTGGTTTTGCTTACATTTTATCTAAAATATTTGAATTTGTGTTTATCATGTAGGAAAATGTGCCCGAATACATGTTCCCATGAATGCAGGCGAACGAGAGTTTTTGCCATCAATTTGTTTGAGCGCAAACGCTTAACCCTCCAACCGTTTATGACAGAAGAAAAACGACAAAAAAAACCCCAGTTAAGTGAAAATATTTTATAACCGTGCTGCTAGTTTAGTTTTAAGTTAGCAATGTAAGCGAAACGTCAGGTTATCATATACTAGTATATAATAAGCACATAATGTAAAAAATGTTAAAGTTAAAAACGCCGCACTTCTCCCTTCAAAATGATAGTGAAGAAAATGAGAATGTTGTGTATGTGCTGCGCCCTTAAAATTAAGCAACGGTTCCCTCAGTTAGAAGACCTATAAAGCGAGAAGGATTTGCTAAATATGAAAATAGGTATTGAAATAAAATGCAATAGTAACATATATAAGCACCTTTATTTTCTCTAGGTTATCACTAATATATTAGATTCAAATATAATACATTATGAGGAGAAACTGATCCTGTAATTTCTTAGACCTATATCTGATATTTGATTTGAAGAACAAGCAGACAATTTTCATAAAATAGTTCAAGTTTAATAGAAAAAGCTCTTATTTTAATACAACTTTTTTGGATTGATTTATATTACACTCTTTGGTTTATTGGGAAAACTTATAAAAACTAATAGCTTTAAATACAGTTTTTAAAATTATAAACTCAGTAGTAGCTTGGGCTTT
Source organism: Kuschelorhynchus macadamiae (assembly GCA_030620095.1). Lineage (NCBI taxonomy): Eukaryota > Metazoa > Arthropoda > Insecta > Coleoptera > Curculionidae > Kuschelorhynchus > Kuschelorhynchus macadamiae. The sequence continues at coordinate 147,135 of JAUTXW010001704.1, forward strand.
GGTAAGTTTTGGGTCTGTAAGGTTTCCAGGATAGTTTATCACATTTCCTCCTGGTAGACTTAAACATGACTAGAAAGTTGGTCCTAAGAAGTATCTTGTTAAAATAGCAATATAATATGAATGTTAGTAACAAGATTTATTAGAATATTTAATTTAGTATATTATTTTTTTTAAACAGCTATAATTTTTGATACAGATACTAATTTCGTTGTTACTATAATATACGACATGACATTATAAGGTGACGTCACTAAGGTAAAAGACTAAAAAATGCGAGACGGTTAAAAATAATCTACACGGAGTCTCTTCCCTATTATTATTATATATTTCGGTAGTTCGGAATTAAATGTTTCGAAAAGGGTAACTAATTTAACAATACACGACTAAATTTGCTAATTTTTGGAAACCTTTAAAGTGAAAAACTTTGTGGCGCACATACATATACCTAGTGACTACCTTTTGGCCATCTATTATTAATTTAAAATCGGCCTAACGCTAGAACTAATAAATACAGCATTATTTAAAAACAATATTTTAATTAACTATGTTATTTACAACAGGTAATTATTAGATTGCAAAAATAAGGAACATTAATATTACGATAGTCTTTAACACAAGAAAGAGGATAAAATCAATTTAGATTTAAGCTTGCTTAAAGTAGTTTTATTGGAGTTGAGAAAATCCTATAGTGATATCAATATCCTCGAAATGGAAAATTTTATTTTAAATCAATATTTACTTAAAAAATTTAATATATATATAAAAAGACGTCTATCATAAAACTACTTAACTCATAAATGCTTTTATTCTTAATTTAACTTTATTAGCTTCTATATAAACACCTCCTTAAACCTTTCTTATCCCGAGACATTTATGTTAGATAGATATACAGCTAATTATTAAATTGCAAAAATAACAAACATTAACATAATAAAACCAAATCCATATGTTACACGTTTTGCTCCATACGGGAAATTTTTTATTAATGATTTTCAGAATTTCTCTGTTATAAAAGTACCGAATGATCTGTTTTACATTTTGTATACACCCTTACCTCAGTTATTTTAATCAATATCAAAAAGATATTGATATTGCAGCTTTTTTTCAAAAATTATTGTTTTCTGATGGAACACCCTGTAACTAGTTTTTATTTTGAAGCAGAATTTCACGCCGACTTCAAATAATACAAGATGTTTGGTGGATCGATGTAGATTAAGGGGTGATAAAGAATGTCATATAAAATATTTTTAGTCTGAAACCCTATTATGCGAAGTATCGTAGATTTCGAGTGATCTTTTTTTTCTTAATATAGGACTTTCTTCAAATTTAGGAAAATAATGTGAAGCATTTATTACATATATTTGACTGTCATAATAAAAACGGTACAAATATTTAATACAATAGGTTACAAAAGTGAAACAGAATAAGGTAAAGAGAAAAAAGTAATCTGGATAGCGTTGTCGTATAAGAAAATTTTTACTTTCTTGGGCAAAACTGAGAATTCAAATATGTTAAATAATTTTTGAGGTGGCAACGATTTCACACTATTTACAATATGTGACATTAATAATAATACAATTAAGTATTAGCGGGATTAAGAAATTTTTAGAACATATGTGAAAGTGTATGTTGTTTATTAAACTAAATTTAAGAATTTCAATTTTAATAAAACTTTAAGCAAAAATAATTTTTTGGGTTCGAAATGTGAACCTGCACTGCAATTGCAAAATCTAGCTCTTTTTCATATTTCGGTGGTGATTAGACCTATGGATGTCCGACACTGTCGTGTAATAATGCGCGGCTTTCTTAATAAAAACTATCCGAATAGATAGATCGTACAAAATGGGCCTATTCCACTAGCGTAGCCAGGGAGCGAGAGGCAGATAGGCAGCTATTAAAAATATACCTTACAGTACAAACACGACGTAAAAAAAAATATGCAAAATTCGGCAAACTAACAACCTCTTTCTAATTACGATTCAGTATAGCGCAGCGCCCAGACGACCTTATTACATTAGATATGATCGGTATTTTTAATATTCGTGAACCAACATTGAATTTCGTCGTAATTTTAAACAACCAAAGTCCCAAGTCCTAAAGTTGAACGTTAGATTTCCCCCATGACAGTGAAATTTCATGAATATCTCTGCTAGAATTTACACTCCATGAGTAGTATATTTTAGATCTCTGATAATTTGTCTGTTTACGTCAATAGCCTATACTGTAGTCCACAATGTCATCAGACATCCCGCCCTTAGATTTTTTTCTTTAAGGATATTTAAGGGACCTGGTTTATGATGTAGAAATAAGCAATTTGTGTAACAGTGGATCATTATTACACAAATAAACCATACCTGTAAAATTTGGCAATAAGCAATTGGTCTAACAACCTTAACCCTAAAAAGAGCTCGATCTTGCATTCGCAATGGTAGTTCACATTTCGAACCCAAAAATAATTATTTTGTTGCTTAGAGTGTGATTCAAATTAAAAGTCTTAAATTTAATTTAATAAATATATGTTAATATTAGTAGTGTCATACACCACTGCAAAGAGTGCGAAATATGGAAGTTTTTAAACATATTTGAATGAAATTGACACTTTTCAATTTTCTTTAAATGCTAGAGTAAGAAAAAGTTTTCCTGTACAAAAACACTATCCGAACTGTTTATGTAATCTCGTGGCCTATTATATTGATTAATTGTACTGTATTTCTCATGAAAGTCGAATTATAAATGTAATAGAAGCTGCAATGATGTATTATTTTCCTTAATCTGATAAAGCTTCTAGAAAAAAAAAGGCAATAACTCCAAATTCACAAGACTTCGCATGTATGGTCAAAAATATTCCATATGACATTCTTTATCGTCGCTCAAATATCTACATCAATTCACCAAACCTTCTGTATATAGTTAACAAGGTTTAGTTTTCAAAATAATGAGATTTTAAAAAATATTCTAAAATATTCTAAAGGTGATGAAGTTGATGAGTATTTTAACAATAACTATCCAAATAGGGAAGCCATAAATCAAGCAACTGTTTCAAAAATAGTAAAACATTTCAAGTTAGTCACGTTAGGGATAAACCGAGAAGGGGACGCCCTAAATTTTCCGAGAATACCAAACTCGGCGTTCTAGTTTCATTGAAAGAGAGGCCTCATTCCAGGACAAGAAGTATTCCTTAAAATTTGGAGGAGGAGGAACCTGAATATTGAAGAAAAATTGGTGTTGTTCCATTTAAAAAAGCGAAGTTGACAGTTGTCTAGCGTTTTACGCGCACCCCGTATATCATTGAGTAACGTCCAAAAGTGTAAAATAAAATAAAATTGACGGGGAGTACGAGCGTTTTCCTCAAAACTTTTTTGTTTTCCTGAAAAATCGATTATTCCAGACATTATCAATACCCTGTATATTTGCAATCAGCGTAAAATTATCTTACAAAATAAAAACTAATATAGAGGATGTTCCATATAGTTTAGAAAAAAAATATATTTTTGATGTGCAGTTGTTTACTCTCACAGCATTATATAATATTTCATCAAAACCCCCTACAACAATTTTATTTAAAGTTTTTTTGATATTTCTTAACCAAGATATGAGGAGGTGCATAATATAACAGATCACCCGGTACACTCATTTTACCATCTGCAGAGAGTAAGTCATGGAAATCATAAATATTTTTTAAAGAATTCTGCTGACATTTAATAAAAACAGTTTTTAAATTTCATAAAGCTTTCAAATAAACATAGAAATTTGTTTTTTTACACCTAGATCTGGACTGCCAAAACTAGTCATTTATTTAAAAAATAACCTCCTACCTAATATTAACATTCACCTTCATGCCCAAAAGAAATTCTAGAATTTTCAGCATATCAATAATTAAGCATAGATGCGTCCCTATATGAGAGACTAAAAAATAGATAGCAGAAAAATTAATACCACAAAGAAGTTTTTTTCCTCGATTTATAAAAAAATATATTTAGACTGATTTTTAGTTAAAGGTCATAAAACAGTATATTAACAAATATAAATATTTCTCTGGAGTAACAACATCTAAACCGAAATGTAAGTATAGGGCCTCACTTTATTTTTTGAACGGAGTGGCCAAACCGTATTTTAAAATAAAAATGTTATTCACAAATATTTTAAGGTTTTATCTGAACCATCAGAAATCTTTTTTAAAAAAACAAATGATAATTGAAATGTTTCAAATTCATTTATTGAAACGATCTTATACAACGTGTTCCATTTAAAATAACAAAGTCGATGTTTTTTATACTTCCTAAATTTCATTTGTTTATTTTTTAGCAAATCCTAGTGGTTCAGATGAAACCTTAAAACTTTTGTATTTAATATATTTTTGTCTTCTAAAATATAATTTAAGATATAAACAGAAACTCTGTACAAACGTTTCTTATTTTTTCGTACCATTATTTAACACAGTTCAGATTTGTTGTAGTTGTACCCCTTGTGAACTGTGGCATTCCATAAACCTCAAATCTAGCAAAATTAATTATTTTATCTCCACCACTTAATGAAAAATAGTTATTTTAGGTAAAAAGTATATCAAATACCTAAACAACGCCTCAAAGGATCTGAAAATAGAACATTGAGATTCAACATATTTTGAAGCTAAGCCAAAGCAGGAAGATCGTTAAAATATTAATAATATACCAAGTAGTAATTAAAACATATCGATTTATTTATTTGTTGCCCTGCGTGTATTTTATTTTATTGTTTAAAAAGTTATTCCACCAGTCCAGAGAATCCCGTTATCAATTTTATTAGAAATCGGTCGGGAATCATTTCGCCTAGATTTTCTTTTTTCTCCTTTATTTTTTTCTTTGTATTATTATTATTATTATTTGATACCCAGACCCTTAATTGTTAGAGTATTTTCTACAGATGTATGATAAAAAACTTGCACAGGGATATTTTTAGAATTGTATAACGAAATGTTATGTGGATTATTTATGTTACCTAAATAATTAGATTTTTGCACAAATATTTGGGTACAGCTAAATGTTAATTTCTATCCAGTCTTTACTATTAGACTTAAGTAAAACAGTCAAGTTGTGGCCGAGACTTGACTTTAGCTTAACAAAAATGCTAGATCTAATGATAAAGGACAATTAATTCATTTGACAGAAAACTGAGTAAATATTTTTCGAGCTGTAAGCTATACCCAGTATCGCGCTTTGAATAAGTGTATAATGTACACTTATTCAAAGCAAGATATACTTATCTGAGAATGTCCGACTTTTATATATTAGATAGTAATATATTATTGTGCAATATACATGGTGTTTCAAAAAACTTAGGCCAGTGCTTAATAAGAAAGTCTTTGATATAAAATAATACAGAAATATTATATATACATAGGTCTACAACGGATTTATTTTCAAAACACAGGGTGATATTTTTTAATTTGTTTTTTCTTTCGTGTATATTCAAACCGGATTATTAGATTGGAATGAAACTCGGTACAGTAAGAAAATACATTCTTGTCAGAATTATCTACCACGGGCGTCCTTCGTCGTTCAGCATTTTCTCACAATTATTCGACCATAACTTCTTTGTGTTGGTATTTTTGTCAATTTGTTGTATGGCACTTATTCCCCGATTAGTTTTACACAAAAAGGTACTTCTACTTGAAGTCGATAAATGCAACCATGTACAAGCTATATTAATTTGAAATAACTGATTTTGATTTAAAGCAGATGTCATAAACATTAATGACTTGACATGAGTAATCACTAAAACCTGTAATTTATCTCCCCAATAAAATTATTAAACAATAATAAGGTCTAGATTGTTGCCCTCAATTATCAAAACTTGTTTTTAGCACCGCCCGACTAAATCTCTGCAACAAGAGACCAGGAAAAAAATCAGGAAAAACATTTTGAAGCCAACTTACAAAAGATACATTTGCTCCGACCAAAAAAAAATCTCCAGGTGGGTTCGCCGTGAAGGTTCTATAGCGGATAGTCTGAACCGACGGGGTTTGGTATAATTTTCAGATGTACGAAATCCCTACACCACTTTCTTAACTCATGGGGACCAAGAACTGCTCACTTTAATGATAAAATGCGAATATTTAATGTTGTATGTTCTCTATTTAATTTTCATATTCACACGATCGAAAGCCGATAAATCTTAAATATAGTTTCGCATTACTTTGTAATTTACCACCAATGCTTCTCCGTTACACGCTCCTTAAGCTTCGTTTTTAATGTGATTAATTATCATCTTCTAATTTAAACGTTTACAAGTTAATGCGGATAGTAGAAAAATAGATTTAGTATTAAAAGTTAGATTGGTTTTTTCTCGTAATTCGCCACCCTGAATATTAGTTTATAAAAAAATTATTAAACATAAAAGCTGTAGAGTTTGTTTTGAAATTTATAGATATTAATATTTATGTATACCAGATAACTTAAAAATGTGTAGCAACACCAACATACATGTTTTTAATGGAACACCATGTATAAATATTATATGTTCATCAAATAAGTCGCATCTTGCTAGTTATGCTAGATTTAATACATTTATATTTATTTGATAAAAACCTTGCCATAAGAGACAGAGTGTTAGAGAGAGACGGTGAACGTTCTACTATATAGAGGGGTCAATAGGTTCTTATGACAATTTAAAACCAGGAAAAAGTAATAAAAAAGTTCGAAGCAAACGGTAAGTACGTTAAAGATTTGCTTGAATTTTGAATCGATCTTAATATTGTTCGGCATTCCTTTAAATATCTCAGACATGGTTGAATGTATCGAGTTAAACTAATTGTCAAAAATGGCAATATCAAAAAAGTTTTAACCAGATAAGGATAAAAAATGACATAATCTTGCTAGTGTGTATGCCACTAGTCGGTAATATTGAGAATATATCGTGCAAAATGTATGTTTGCCATGTTTTTTCTAAACTAAGTGTCATGCTAACCTAATAATCGGGTTTTAATACACGGAAAAAACGAATAAACGAAAAACAATTCTTGAACAACCTGTACTTTAAAAACGAATCTGTTTTGGACCTATGTCTATATATTTTTGTGTTATTTTATGCTAAGGAATCTGCTATTAAGTGACGGCATGTATAACTTTGATCTGTTGGTACTTCACAGCAATATATAAATAAGCAATAAAAAATTTTTCTTTGTACTAAGTACAGAAAAGATTTGGCAAAATTTGATTTTCTCTATTGCTGATAATCTAATTACTGAAAGACTTAACTGAACTCTCTTAACAACAGAACAATGTTTCAACAAAAAGTGACAAAACCGTGAAAATAATTAAAGCTGTGAAGTTAGTCACTATCTGGACAATCATCTTCCTCCAGGGTCCCTGTTTCGGGATTGTACACATAATTTAGAGATCATATAACTACAGCTCCTGCCTCTGCTCTCGTTTCGGAAAGGGGTGGACAGTCGGACCAAGCGTTTTTGTAAGGGTCGAAACACTCCACCGCAGATATGGTACACTGTGCCCGGTAAAATGGTGTCGCGTGTATTTGTGCGCCTCCTATAATTTAAAAATTCGAATTTACAGGGTCTATACAAAATTTAGTAACTAAACATGAAGCATCAAAAAAATTGTACTTTTGCAGAAGAAGAACTTGTTCGAATTTTTAGAGGCTTCTTAACCCTAAAGTCAGAGTTCGGTATTTAATATATGGTACATACATTAACAATTTTGAATTGAAAAAAGTTGTCTCTTGGAATCGAATGCAAGGTTCTTAAAATATTAAGAATCAAATAAGTTTTGTTTTATTTTCTTAAAAGTAATTTGTTTTCTGAATAACATCTCCTATTTATCATAAACGGAACTGCGCTTGTAATTTTGATTTTTCGTTAATTCAGTCAAAAGCACACATAAGATAAGATGCTTAAATATATTCTTAAGAATTTCAATTACAATTTGTAAAAAAATACTAATATAAAAAAAAACACCAAAATGAAAAAAAAACCTTATGATAACTAAGTTTTAAAAGCTTAATTTCAAGCCTAAGTTAGAGTCATTACCGCACGATCTATATTACGGATTACCATTTAACTGTTTCTAAGAATCTGGTACGTTTTCTTAATAAATCCAAGTAAATGACCAATTAATAGAGTCTTATTAATTTAAAATTAGAGTCTTACTTTTTTCTCCTAGCTTTTAAGATGGGATTTTTATGTTCGAACTTTTGTGTTATTATTATTGAATTGGAACTAAATATGAAAACTATGAACATTTTAAGGCGTGTTGTGACATGACAGGCGAGAATGCGAACGAGCATAGACAAACAAATAACCGAGCGATGATCTGGCGGCGAGACGAACACAGATTTTTATAAAGAATTCAATTCCGTTTTCGAAAAAATAATTGAATATCAAATTAAAAATATATATAATACAATTATCAAAAAAAATTTTACAGTAAAAAGTAACTTTGGGAAAAAATCAATTCTGAAAGATGGTTTAAAAATATATAATAACTTATCAGAGAGTATAAGACTTAAAACAAAATTATCAATAATGAAAAAACAATTAAAAATGCATTTTTTATAAAAATAAAAATGAATTGATTTTTTCATTTATTACAACTTTATTATTATTTTCTATTGTTATATGTTACATTCCATGTAATAAACTTGGTTTGGAATAAAACAGTTTAAAGTAAAGTAAATGTAATGAGACATATATTTTCCTATTTTTTTAGAACGCATACTTACGTTCTAAAAAAAATAGGAAAAAACTAGACAATGAATGAATTTTTGACATTTATAAGAAATCGTTTTTTTCGATATTTTTTGAGATGCCAATATCTCCATAATTGTACAATATAAGTGTATAGCATTCTTAACAGTGTCGAGCTAGAGTCTAAAAAAGAACTCAAAAACGTATCGGAATATAGCGTGCCCCATTTAAAATAAGAAAGTTGATACTCGGTTTCAAAGAAACATCTTGTATATATTACATTAATTAAAATAAAAAATATAAGTGAAAGCCAGAAACTTTGATACTTAAAAATTTTCCCAATTTTTTACACTTTCTGAGATAAGGAGATAGAGGATATTATTTTGGACACTCTGTATAATCTTAAACATACAAGAAAATTGATTACTGCTTGCGATCCATACCTTTCCAAACTGAGGAAGTATATATATTTTTTGTTCCTGTGGGGAAGTGTATGTGAGAGAAACAGCCGCTTAATACCCACTAGACCAGCCATGTCAAACTCAATCACTAGTGGGCCAAAAGCATGAAGACCATCGACTAGGTTGTCCGCAAAACCTTATCTTAAAGAAGACAAACTACTGAAAATCTTGAGAAAAAGTACTATTATAGGACAAGTCTGTTTATTAAGGTTCCAATAAAAAGAACATTACAAAAAACTACAAACATTAAATTCTTTTGCCAGATATTTGACATCTTTTGTCTATTGTCTATTTGTGGCGCGAATTTATCGGCGGAAATAACTTTTAAAACTGCGTCCAAGTGTGCGTCCGTCAATCGCGATCTTGCGGGAGATTTGTTTCGTTTCATCAAAGAAAATAGTTGTTCACACTTATAGGTACTTCCAAACATTGACAGGATTTTACAAGCAAATTTTCTCATTTCTTGGTATTGAACAGGCAAGTACTTATAAAATTCGAATGAACCCACACTATCAAATTTTTGTTTTGAATGGGTCTGACACTGAATCTCAGTTACTTCCATTTGCAAGTGAGGGGGAACTTTATCAATATCGATAGTGAAAAGACCAGTAAATAGAGAAAAATTGTTTTCTTGGGTCTTAAAATCCTGAAACCGCTTCTCGAATTCTGCCAGAAGGCTTCTCATTTTCTCTGAATATATTTTGTATAATATTGGACACTTGTGCTTTCCTGATATGCATTACAAGTCAGAAAATGAGACAGATTATCCTCTAATAACTGTTTTTCCCATAACATCATCTTAACAAGAATCTTTTTTTTGGCTTTTTCGCAACTGAATAAAAATATTTAACTTTAAATTAATTGAAGCAAATTAATTAAAGTTAAATATTTTTAGTCAGTTGCGAAAAACCCAAAAAAGATTTTTGTTTGTCAATCTAAACGCAACAAATAATCTGAACACATTTAAAAATAACATCATATTACACTTGAAAGCTTTCACATGATCATCCGTATCTGTAATAACTTGACGTGGTCCTTGCAATTTCGTATTTAAGCCCGACAAGTGTTTTGTGATATCTACCATAAATGAAATATCTTGTAAAAAAGGTACATCGCATAATAAGCTGACATCCTTTTGTTTCCATGAAAACGCGTATTTCTTCTTCGAGTTTCCAAAACCGGAGTACCATAGAACCTCTGCATAATATGGTAAACCAGTGTACTCACTCTCTAAATCACGTAAAAGTGCAGAAAACTGTCTCTTATTAAGGCCTCGTGACCTTAAAAGTTTAAAATTTTTTTGAAAACTTGACTTGAAAACACTTTCCAACTTGATCACTTTTGAGCATAAAACTTCTTGGTGGATCATACAATGAATATGATGAAAATTTGGTTTGTCACTGCCCGTTTCTCTGATCTTTGTAATATTTTAACGAAGCCATTTTTTACTCCAGTCATTGAAGGAGCTGCGTCTGTTGCAACGGAACACAGTTTTGACAAATTTAAATTGTACTTTGCAGAAGTCCATAAACAGCATTGAAATATCCTTCCCATTTGTTGTATCATGCAATGGTACTAACTCCAGTAATTCTTCATACACATTGATATCTGTATCAACCGCACGAAGAAAAACAGCGAGTTGCGCCACACCACACACATCCGTACTTTCGTCACAGGCAATAGAAAATGCAATGAAAGAGTCTGATTTTGTTTTTATCTGATCACTTATATTGGCAGCCAACTCAATAACTCTTGCAGCGACAATATTCCGGGACAAGGATATATTTTGAAATGCCTTCACGCTCCCGGGATTTTACAAGGCACTCTTTTACAAATTCACCTTTAACAAATGGTTTTGAGTGTTTCGCGACAGTACGTAGCTCGCTTGAAGGACATATTCTTTTTCTTGCTTTGGACGTGTAAACATAAGCCGCTGATCTTTCAACCGTGATTTTAACTTATTTAACTTTTAATAGTGACGTTTTATATTATATAATTTTGGGACACCGACTGTACTATAACAAATCAAACAAATAAGTTTTTCTTTCACTTCACAGCAAAAAACTCTAATTCCCACTTTTGTTGAAAGATACGATGCTCATCTACAAGTTTCCTCTTAGTTCCACTTGGTTTTGAAAGAGATATGTTAAAAACTGTATCCGAAATAAATTATAAGTACTGTTAAGTGTTGTAACAATAAGTGCGCAACTCAACTCGAAACTCTATCGCAACTGACTCATATCTGACTAAACACTGAACGACTGAACTCAATCGAACACGGCTTATATACGGATTGTGATTTCTCGAGTTCTTTCCAGAATGTTCAGATAGCGTCATCTGTGTTTTTGCGCGATAGAATTTCATGGATCAAGCCAGATAATGTTTGGCTCTAGGTTTTAGGTTGAGTATGTGTAGTTCATCCTCCTAAACATAGATGGCACTATGTACAATTGTACATGTTATTATACCAATCGTTGTTGTAGCGGCGCGCGCTTTCAAAAACGGTTTTCAACTTGTTCGCGGGCCGCATTATCTGGCTGTTTCAAAACTGATTTGGACCGCAGAAAAATGCTCACTGGCGGGCCGTTTGACATGGCTGCACTAGACTTAGAGAATATGTATTAAAAAGAATTGTTCAGTTTCCTGTAGTGAATCTCTTAAAATGTTTAAACATCACAAAAATTTTAATAGAGATGACAGCCGATCTTAATACCGGATCTCGATACGTTGAGCACAAGTCGAGTATAAAAGCCCGCTTGACTTGAACATTGATATTCCACGAATAAATTTGCAGTTGATTTTTTAGTAATCGGCAGTGGTGTTTTGGAGGAATTAGCCTATAAAAAAACTGTCGTTTTTTCATCATAAAATTAAATTATTATTATAAAAAAATCACATCAAGTCTGTAATCAAGCCCTCGATTTTTGTTTAACATTATTAAAATAACGTTTGATAGAACACACTACTAAGCCATTGTGAATATGAATTTATTTTTTTTACTCGGTAGCTAATACTGCTTAATCGACTAAATATTGAATTTTCAAATTTTTCAAGCACAAAACATTTACCAAAATGACAACCACATACACGAAAAAATCTTTGCGGGGAAAACTTACCTATGACATAAAGAAAACCATCCATAGCAGAAACTGCAGGTCCACTCCTTTCTAGTTTCATATTAGGTACAGTTTCCCATTTATTCTGAAACATATCTTAATATTAAAAATAAGAGAGACGAAGATCGAACTTTACTACCGGAAAATTCGAAAAGAACGGATGAAGCAGAGTATAAATCATTTAAAAATTGGTGCCAAAGACTTTCATAAATCATGCCTTTATCGTACTTTCAAGAAAAAACCGCTATATTGATGTCTCGGAGTTGAGGTCCACTCTCTCTAAAGAAAAAAATATAGATATTCACATATCTCGGACGTCCTTCATGTTAGGGTTTTGAAAAAAATATTATGTCAAAAATGGCCAGCAATTTTTTTAAGTTTCAAAATTGACGGCAAGGGGAAGCAGTTACTAGGGTGAACAATATATTTCAAAAATTCTACAAAAACTCCCAGAACTAGGATAAGTTTTATTACCTCACTGGAAAGCTGAGTTAATTTCCTGGCATATCATACTTAGTAAGAGTGGGGGAGCTGTTGACTTATTGAATATTTAAATTGCTATATCTTCTGAACCCCTTGTCTGAATTGAATGAGCTTCGGCTTATTTAAAAGGGGATTTCAAGTTGTTTTAGGAATCGAATCGAGTGACAGTGGCGCTGTTTGTAAAGATTACAGATTGCTCAAATTTTCTTAAAAAATTGAAGGTTATATTTCTCTTACTTAGAGTAATAAAAGACCGACATTTTGGCGAATACCTCACATCGATATGTTTATTAGTTTGTAAGCTATTGCCAAATAAGTGAATTAATAGGTATTTTTTGGACGAAAATGAGTGATAACGAGGATATCGAAGTGTAATTAAAATCTTCAGGGGTATCCCTAAACCCTTTTTGTTAAGGAAAGAGGCACAAAAAGTTATGTTTTTTTTTGTATTACAGTAATTTCAAGCAGTTCTGCTTGTTGTTGATGGTATTTCGTAATTTGCCAACTTAGCCACAATTTAGTCAATTGCGTAATATATTGTGGGGCTTGTGCCACCCTTGAAAATCTCGGTTCTGCTGCTGCACACAAATCATGATATTTGCGGTGTTACAGATCGATGTAGGCCTTTGAGAGAAACCTCATTAATTTAGAAAACTAACCAAAAGATCAGCCAAATACAAGATATGGCGGTTGACCTTAAAAATGCATCGAATTTTCAAGGTCTTATTTTTTGACAAAGAAAAAAATAACTCGACCAAAGCTTTCACGGGTTTGGTTAAATAAGAAATCATGGTTCTTGGGATTAGACCGTGTCAAATTGGAATTACTATCCCATGTTTCGCCTTAAGTTGCACGAGTATCTTGAGGGATTTTTTACTCCATGAGATCTGAACGCTGAATGAGCTCGGAGGGATCCAGGGGGCTTTTATATCCGACTTGTACTCGGGTTGCGGTCTACGTCACGAATAGAAACCGATCTAAATACATGGTCACGGTTCGGCGAGCGCAAATCGGTTATAAAAGCCCGCCTGAATCTCTCCAAGCTCATTCAGTGTTCAGATCTCGTGGAGTAAAAATGTCTGAAAATGCCTCGTGCAATCGAAAGCGAAACGTCGGATATTAATTCCAATTTGATCAGGTCTAATCGTAAGAACCATGACTTTTTATGTTGTTTTATTGTTAAGATTATCGGATTACTTATATGAAAGTTTTTAATAAACAAAAACAAACTTTTTTGAAACAGAACAAATAATACAATATGATAACAATACTGACTTTCCGATAGTCTTAATGAAAAAAAATTTAAACAACACATTAGGTTTGGTCGAACACACTATGAAAACAATATTATTTTTTAATATTGGACAGATTATTATTTACAGCTTTATTAAATTATTTAAAATTAACAATAATGCAATATTGTTACTTTTAGTTTTCTTCCCTTCGCACTTTATCTAGGCTTATCCAAACTTTGTCAGAACCAAATTTTGGAGCGAAAAAATATTATTCATTATAATGATTTAGCAGAACTGCTAGAAGACGTGACCATCGCTACTAGAATGAACATGTGGTATCAGCATGGTCACTGCCCCGCCCAATGTAATAATGATGTCAGGCAATATTTCAATGAGCATCGTTGGATTGAATTTCCTTAGTTCCCTAGTTTTCCGGATTTAACTTGTTTGGACTTTTATTTATAGGGAATTACCAAAAGTTTGGTTTATAAAAATCGACGTATGACCCGGGAAAACATCATTGAGAGGCACAAAATTGCCACAAACAATATATCAAAGGCAAAAAATGAAACTGCTGTTTCACTCACTCTATAAAGGCTAAATCGATGCATCCTAAATAACGGAAAACATTTTGAAAAATTAAATTTTTAGTTTTCTTTGTTATGTAATTACCTACAAAGTACTGTTTTTATTGTTTACTTGTATTTTCGCATTACTTTTACGGTTATGTTACTCGTTGGCCTCTAAACACGCTCCAAACTTCGGTCCTGACAAAATTTGGCCCAGCTCTAAGCCCAGATAAAGTGTGAACGCCAAAAGTAACAAATCATATTGCATTATTGTTAATTTTAAATTATTTAATAAAGCTATATATAATAATCTGCCCAGTATTCAAAAATAATATTGTTTTCATAGTCCCTTCGACCAAACCTAATAGTTTTTAATACCTTTTTTAAAAAGATATCGGAGTAACTCGAAAACGGATCGACTTTTCAAGTCATTTTTTTTTCCCATACTTTTCCGTAAACTGTAGACTTTCCGATAATCTTAACGAAAAAAACAACATATTTTCTTTGTCGAAAAATGAAACCTTAAAAATTCTATGCATTTTTAAGGCCAACCGCCTTATCTTGTATTTGGCGCATCTTTTGGGTCGTTTGCGAGACTAAGTGTCTCTTAGAGGCCCACATTGATCTGTAACAATGCAGATATCATGTAATTTGTGTGCAGCAGAGGAATCGAGGTGGCAGGGGTGGAAATTACTGTAATACAAAAATATTACTTATTTTTTGCAGTTGGTATTTTTTGTGCTGCTTTCCTGAACAGAAAGAATCTAGGGATGCCACTCTGATATCCTCGATATTAATCATTTCGTCCAAAAAAAATATTCAATAATTCACTTATTTGGCAATAGGTTAAAAACTAATAAATATATATAGAAAATTGCAAAAAAAACTGTACTCGTTGCAAACAGCGCCATCTAACCAATTACTTAAAAACTAGGGAATGTCTCTCAATCCTAATCCTGAAGCAGCTTAATTCTCATTCAACTTGGATAAGGGGTTCAGAAGATATAGCAATTTAAACATTTCGTAAGTCAACAGCTTCTCCCAGTCTTATTAATAGTGATATGATAATAACTTTAGAACCAAAGTGATAGGAAATTAACTCAGCTATCAATGAGGAAATAAAAGTTATATCTAGTTTTGGATGTTTTTGTACATTTTTTGAAATATATTGTTCACCCTTGCGGCAATTTAGAAACTTAAAAATATTTTCAGTCATGCTCTTGGCCACTTTTGTTACAATTTTTTTTTCAAGATGCTAACATCAATGACTTCCGAGATATGGATATTGAATGTCCTTAAGTGAACACCCTGTATATATGGTTTTTCATAGACCTCGTACATTTCTAGAAAAAAATAATTTAAATTTGACGTCTACGAAGTAGCTATAATACTAGTTCGCCATTACTTTTACCCTCCGAAATTTCTTAAACCCTTTAGTCGTAAGTTAACAAAATGGTAAGGATCTACACATTTAAAAGTTCATGTTATTTTTTCCTGTTTTTATTTTAATTGCTAAAAACGCAGGATGTAATTTTTTTATTCATTTTAGTACTAAAAGTTCAGAAAAACATGTGTTCGAATTGTGTGTGTTTAAAATGAACCAAAAAATCATATCATAACATTTTTAATGTGTAGCCTTAGCATTTTGCTAACGTCTAAACGGTTCAAAATATCGGATTAAAGTAAAAAACCAGGAAGTTAGAAAATAATTTGATTTTTTAAATAAAAACAGCCAGTGACGTCCTAGTAAAAATTTGGGGGTTAAAAGGCCTCGCGTTCAAAACTTCAAGAAGTTCAAAAATCAAGACTAAAGTACTTTTGATTTTAAAAATACGCAAAAAGTAATTAAGTAACTTGAATTAACTTTTATATCTGCTATGAAGTTATAGCTCACTACTTAACATTTGGCAACATTTTAAATTTTGAAAATGAGAACATCTTCGTTGCTTAAAGAAATCTAATATATGAATCTCTAAAAAAACTTCTCAATACCTATATTTAGCGTACAGTTCGTTTGTAAAGATTTGTAGAAAAAGTCAAATTTTGAATACTGAGTTACGATTTTATAATAATATTTAGATGTAAAAACAAATTCTGGACAACTTTCCTTCATTCTTTTTCTGCGTATCTCTAAGAAAAAATACAATATGTTTATCAGGGATGATGTGAATAAGTTCACGCCTTAAACCCCTGATGATATGTATTTATGGATAATAATAATCGTAATAGTATTGGGAGTTGTTGGAGCCTGGCATTATAATGAACTATGTGCAGTCAAAGTGGACAATATTATGGAAAGTGCTTAAACCAGTTTCTTGGCAGAAACAATGGATACTTTTATAAGAACAGCAGCCACTATATTAGATGATGTTTCAATCAAGCTACATATGCGGTAAAAATCCGTTACTATCGCGGAAAGTCGAATAGGTTGCAAATATAATTTTATACAATAAAACGAAGCCAAAAGAACAGTAGTTCAGTATAAAGAATCTATGATGTCAGAAATGTCATCCACATCCACATCAGGTAATATTATTGCATTTAATAAAAAGGTTGGTGTTGATAAAATATAAACATAAAGGAACTAATAATTCTAGTTAAAACATAATGGAAATTTCAAACTATTATAGGGATGTAAGTTCACGTTACGGCAAATAATACCTTTTTGAGTACCTTTTCTTAAATCCGTGCAAACAGTATCAAAATAGGTTGAGAAATTGAATTCTTCTAAGAGGCATTGAATATAAAAAGATTCAATCTTTAGGCATTAAACGCTTTGCTTTTATGAACTTAATCACTTTAAATTTAAGAATTAAATACACAACGTAGATATAAGTTTTGTATCCTAATAAAGAGGAGAGTCCCGTGGCGCAGGTAGTTACGTCGGTACTGATGCTTTATTTTGAGAATATATAATGTTCTGCAAATTCTTGCAAGTGCTGCGATCTTACCTTTTTAAAAGAATATCTTTCAACAGAACTGAGGACCTGTTGCCTGTGGGTCCCACCAACTACATAAAGGTGATCATCCAGAACAGCCACACCCATCTGAAATCTCGCCACCGACATTGACGGAAGTTTGTGCCATTCTCCAGTAACTGGATTGTAACTCGTTAAGTCTTTCAAATTTCTTGAATTCAGAGAACAACCACCAACCATATATATTAGACCTACAAAAGGTACAACAAAATTTAAAAATGTGAAATTGTCTATACAAGTAGAAAATATGTAACTAAAATATGCGTTATAGACCTGCTAAGGAATAGCGTACTTTAAGGCTGTAACTTTTTTCTTGTTAAAGTTGTGAAATATTAGTATCCAAACTAAACACATACACAACACTGTCTTGAAATATCGACACCATCATTTTGCGGTGGCTGTAGCTCCTGCAAAAGCGTCAAGTGTGACGTAATTGCATAGTCTTGTTAATGAGGAGTGGTGGCAGACGTAAAAATGAAAAAAATATTTGGTAGTTTTTGCATGAGTCCCCATGACTGCAGGCTAGCCAGAATAACGCGCAACGCACAAATAAGGCCGGATTATTAGAATATTTATTTGGTTTCTGCTAGATTGTGATTTGACATCACGGGTACATTCGGCACGGTTAGTGGTTCCGAAATCAGTGATGATTCTGACAATATGGTAGACTTTCTTATTGTGACTAAAAAATATTTTCCCCGGTTGTCACTGGGAATCACAGTTAAGAAAACCAACTCCCAATCTGCTCATGGAAAAAAGGGGGAAGTGGTAAGTTTGTGCGGTGTTTTTCAACAATTTAATACACTAATTGTCAAGTAAACAACAATACAATCCGCTAATCAGGTGGAAATCCAAGTCTGTGGATCTTAGGCCAGTTTTCGTAACACACAGTAAATATAAAATTTATGTTGTAATGTTTGACAACCTGGCGCCAACAAGACAAAAGTTATCCGATACGTGTGATCGAAAAATCAATTTAGTAAATGGAAATATATAATTTCCTTGTATGTATGCATAAGATAAGGTTAATGTAACTCGATTAGCCCGTTATGATGAAAATCTCAACTCAACTAACCTCAAAAAACAGTTCTTTTACAGAGGAAATTAACTTGCTTCATCAATTGGTAAAATTATCGGTCAACACTTAAATGCGAATGGATTATGTATATACTTTGCTATGTCTCTGGATCTTTCGTGGATGAAAATTAATGGTTTTATGTGTTTTACCCTAATAATGGATTACTGGGGTAAACTTTTAATGTTCCTGACAGAATATTCTTTCTTGTTGGAATAGCCTTGATAAAGACCAAATAAAGGTCGAAACGTTTTTAAAATAAAAGGTTTTATTTGTTTTCTCCAAAAATTTCGTTCTCTAATTATTCTAAACATATTTTCTTATTCGGTTAGGAGAAGGCCCAAAAAACACAATGGTTAATTCCTGTGCGACGTTTCGTATCTTTATTGATACTTTTTAAGCACTGAATTGTAGTGCGAACACAACGACACTAACAATTCGGTGCTTTAAAAAGTATCAACAGAGATACGAAACGTCTCCCAGGAATTAATCAGTGTGTTTTTTTGAGCCTTCTCCTAACCCACGAATAAGAAAATATGTTTCAATTATTGTCCTGAACCCACAAAAAGAACCTACTACTTTAAAGAATATAAAGGCACTATACTGCTAAAAAGATTCAATATTAATTATGTAGGGTGTAAAAAATTCGTGATATACTTTTTCCTAAATTAAATCATTAATGACTGTTATTTTAAATGGGATCCGAAATATATTTTCACATTAGGAAAAACTTATTTAACTCCTTATCAAATTAGATTAGATTTAGCTATACCTAGATTTTGTAATTTTTTAGTAAATAGGGCTTCTCAATATCTTTGATTTGCAAAAAAATTATTTGAAATGTTAAGTACATAATTTAATAGACGGTGCTACTACATTAACTTAGAAAAACGCAAATTAAAACTATTGCATTTAGGTATAGGAAATCCTAATGTAGTTTGATGAGAATTAAATATATTGTCTCCTGGTGTATTATACTGAGTCTCATTTAAAATAATAAAATTATTAAAATTGAATTTGGGAAAAGTTTTGTACGGATTTTTAAACTCTTCATATAATATTGAATGGCATGACACCTTAAACCTCTAATACTTGCAGTTTATTGTTCAGTTGATAAGGATAATTATTTTCGGTACTATTCATTCATCATGAAAAAAAAAACGATTCTTTTTTGAAAAAAGAATATAAGGACTTAGAAAGCATGTGACTGATTACAAAGCAATTGAACGTCTTTATAAATCATAAGTTTGGACCGTTTTAGAATACTTTTCTACAATATATAAATTTAATTTTCCATATCAAGATCTGTCATATAATGCTAGAGCTCTTCTTTGTGGTCAACAAACAGCTGAGTTTCAAAGAAAGAAGGCATTTTTTTAAATACAAATTAGTCAGTGGAAGAAGTGACTGTAAAATATTGCTGGAGTCAGTCTCATTTTTGGAGAGCAAGGCAATTTTTGGAAAGATACCACCATATGAATTATGGGCTTGGCACGTTTGTTGCCTGACTAGTGTGCAATTACAATCGTTACTTTTCAGAATATGACATTTTCAGACTCAGCACTTTGGAAGAAAAACGCCAGTTAACAGAATGATTTTGTGATGTCTTCTGTCCATTATTATTCATGTAGTTATTTCTATAATTAATTAGTGTTGTTGATAAGTTAATTAATTAATGTTGCTGATAAGTAAACATGATATGTTCATCTTCGAAGTTTGGTTGTTCCCATGTTATATGTAATGTGTGTCTACTTATTTATTTATTTTTTTAATGTTCATCACTAATGTTTAAACACTAAGTCAAGAGCTTGAAAAGGTGTTAATATATCACGAAACGTTCGGATTGAAAATAGAGGCTTCACTTTAGATCTTACTGCAGTCCCATAACCCATGAACTAAAGTTGTAAGAATTTACTAGGGACATGAAATACCTAACCAAACTATTAAGAATGTTCAGCATTCGATAGCGTACGTTTCATAAGAACCATTTGTATGTGGCTTCCATTGGCAAGGTCCTTACATTAATGATAAAAAAAATAAATTAAATTAAGTAAGTATTGTACCTTCATAAGCTACTAATCCCATACTAAATCTAGGTTCAGATAAGTTTCCAACCAACTCCCAATTGTCAGTCCTCGGATCATATCTCTCTATGGAAGCACTAATATCTAAATCGACCCATCCTCCCATAGCATAGAGGTTCCCATCGAATGCACACAATCCAAATTCGCATCTGGAAATCAACATGCTTGCTACCTCAGTCCATGTCTTGGTCGCTGGATCGTACCTTTCGCAACTGGAAAGAATGTTGGATCCTTCTTCACCACCGACAACATAAATATGGCCGTTAAGAGAAGCCACTCCCGGTACTAGGCGGTTAACTCGCATATCAGGTACTTTGGTCCATTTTCTACAAATATTTGAAGAACAGCTTTTAAAATGCAAAACTAAATTGGAGATCCTGATAATTGTAACTAAAATTTAAATGAATATAAAGAGACAGAAGACATTTTAAAACATTAAGGTTTAGTGTATCCAGAAAATTTAAAGTAGCCGTAGCTATGCCGCTTCATTATTTTCAATGTCAGTGACGGTACTCTGAACAAAAAATAGGAAAAACATACAAAATTAACAAAACTCAATGAAAAAACATATTGTTAAATATCGCTTACAATAGATGTATCAATTATATAATGAAGATTTGGAATTATTAGTTAATATGTCCCAGATTTTATTGAAAATAATAAGTTACCCATTGGGAAATTTTTTCGTTATTTTGGTATATTTTTTATAAAAAATTGTCCATAAAGTAAAAAGTGAAATAAGTAGATGTAATTTTTTAAGGAACTTTGTATGAACAAACTTCAAGGGCAGCTATGGGATCTCCTCTATCTTCTGTGGTAGCGAATATCTTTATGGAAGCCTTTGATGATATTGCTCTAACAACCGCTCCACTAAACCCGAAACACTGGTTTAGATATGTAGATGATACTTTTGTTGTTTGGCCTCATGGACAGGATGATCTGCTCATATTTCTGGACCAATCAACATCATAATATCAAGTTCACGATGGAAATTGAATCTAATGGAACGATTCCCTTTCTAGATATATGTGTTCAAAAGAAGAAAAATTGTGCATTAGGACATTCTGTGTATAGAAAACCGACGCATACACTGACCGAAGCTCTCAGAGGGAATGGCTATTGCACTGAGGATATTACGCGTTCAATAAAAAGATATAGTAATCCAACTCCGCCAAAGGAGAATGATAAAGAGCCACCGTTAGGTAGTATTGTTCTTCCCTACATACATGGCACTACAGACAAAATAGGACGATTACTTCGGCGGTCCAACATACGTACAATCTTCAATACACATAAGAAGATTGGACAATGCTTGCGATACCCGAAAGATATTCTACCGTTTCAAACAGAAGGAGTATATAAAATTCCTTGCTTCTGTGGAGAAGTGTATGTAGGAGAAAAAGAACGCTCAATATCAACTAGACTCAAGGAACGATGTATTAAAAAGTTAATCAATTGTTCAATCTGATGTAGCTGCACACCAGCATAGCACTGGCCGTATTACAAATGTAAAGGAAACCAAAATTCTAGCATCGGTTCCAGGATGTTATAAACGAAAAACAGAGAATCTATTGAAATATTCAAAAATTTCAATAGAGATATGAGTTAAGTCTACATCACACGTGGAAACCGATCTTAACACAAGGTCACGGTTCGGCGAGCAAAAGTCGGATATAAAAACCCGCCTAAATCTCTTCGAGCTCATTCAGTGTTCAGATCTCGTAAAAAAAAGATCCCTGAAGGTGACTCGTGCAATCGAAGGCGAAACGCCGGATAGTAATTCCTATTTAGTACGGTCTAATCCCAAGAACCATAATTTCTTAATTGACCAAAGCCGTGAAAGCTTCCGTTCTATGTTAATATTGTTTTCATGGCGATTAGTTTGAAAGTCTTGATCTCTAATCTACGCCTAAAGCTAAGAAAAAATTATTCAAACCATACTAAGAATAACTTCATATGTATAATATCTCAAGTCAACTCTTCATAAATACTTTTTATATAAAAGCCCCCTTTACAGTACAGAACACACATTTTGACTATAGTTTAGGAATTTTAATTTGTATAGTATTTTTAACTTAACCTAATTTTAATGTGCTGCATTGTTTTTATTCACATAACATTCAGATATATCTTGACTGTGTGCTGGCATAATAAAAATATTTGAATTTGAACAAACATTATCTAATACCATTTAATATTATTGGTTTACTTGACAAAAAGATAAAATTTATAACCCTTAGAATCTATTAAATTGAGGTAGCAATTATCAAAACTGAATAATTCTTATTTGAGCAGATATCAATCATAATATTTTTCAGCATTCAAAATGTAAAGAGATTTATCGTTTAATTATTTAAAGGTTCTCTTACAAATACAAAAAAAATGTAATTACATGTATGAATTTTTACAAGCTAAAACTACAACTAAACTTACACTTAAACAAGCATAAACACATAAAAAAGGCAAAGGAAAACACATTACAGGAACCCTAAATGCTGCTCAAAAACAATGACTTTATCTCACTAACTGAGGCAGAGAATATGTCTAGATCGCATTTGGTTATGGCTTTGTTACATTCATTTAACATTAAATTTAAAGGTTAGCAACCCCGTGCATAAATGGTATTTCTGTAACTAATTTTAGGCACATACATACTGATGTAATTGACTAGATAAGTATCTCTGTATTTTACATTATTGACAATAAACTGTATAAATAAACATGCCTGAATGGATCTTCTTTTTTCAAGTGTGACAAAATTAAAAGCATTTAACATGCTTCTGTAAGGCACCATATATGGGTACATATTATATTTTTTAACATAGAGGTATCTGAGAAATTTTTTCTGTACTCGTTCGTTGAGATCAATATTGACATATGTTGTAGATGACCAAAGCTAGCACTGTAAATATTCTCACATAACATTAACACAAAGTTAACAAATCATTTTATCAACTTACCTTGTGAAAGTGTCAAACTTTTCAATAGATACATAATCCATTTCCAACCCTCTATCCCAAACACTGTGTAACTCTCGTTTGGACCCACCTATGACGTAAATATCCTTTTTGGCACATTTTCTTGGCTTAACGTTTAAAGGTACTAAAGCTCCTTTCTGGTTTATCATGTCGCTGTGTACCGATTTTAGAGCTACCTTCAGACTGGTATCGGGGCATTCGTTAATTGCTCGTTCCAAGAAAGCTGAAATTTGAGCAATCATCAATTATTAATTTTTGAAAATAAATTGCCCAAAAAGGTTTACCCCTAACAAAACAATTCTTTTTTAGTGGTCAAGTATCATTTTAAGAGCAATTTATTTACATCTATTATGTTATTCACATTCAAGCAATATTCAAATTCGACCAATAAAATTTCCTCACGAATTCACTGTGAGATAATATTACCCTTTTGAGATCCAGCATTACAAGTGGTAATTCACAGTGAGTAATTCTAGTGGCCATTCTGAGGCGGCCGAAATAAAAAAGTATTGAATACACTGTCTAATCATAGAACATATTATCTAAAATAGTTATTTGTCCCAGTGAGTCTTTATTACCAGTCAGTATTTCCGTGTTGGATACTGTACTTGTGGACTATATTTTAGTGAGTTTTTTACAATATTGAGGCATTCAGTCGCTATAAACCGCGAATAGCGTAACAGTGGAAGTGGAACTTAACACATTTGTGATTAGTATTGAACTAACAACCATTTCTTGGCAATGAAATGCAAACAGCAAGTAAATGTTACAGATAATGTAACAAAGATAGTCTAGTATAATATATCAACAGAATTCTGCCAAGGGGTTGTCTGTTGTTTTGTAACAATTACACACAACCAGTCACAGTGTATTGTAGGTTCTCACGACGTACGAACTGGGCCATC
This sequence comes from Kuschelorhynchus macadamiae, assembly GCA_030620095.1. Taxonomy (NCBI): domain Eukaryota; kingdom Metazoa; phylum Arthropoda; class Insecta; order Coleoptera; family Curculionidae; genus Kuschelorhynchus; species Kuschelorhynchus macadamiae. Next base: position 171,699 of record JAUTXW010001704.1, read on the forward strand.
TTGTGATGAATTTTAGACGAAATGACTCGTCTATGCCTTTATTATCAGCCTATGTTCTCTGCTTGGTATGAACTCGACCCAAGACCTAGTGCCTTTGAGTGATAAAACAAAAACAACATGAACTGTCAAAATCAGTTCTGGCATAATAAATTACATGTTTTTCATAAAAATAAACTTCATGGCCATTTTAAGAAAATATTTTTGGCATGCCAATAAAATATAAAGAACTCAAAAGACAAATGGCGTACTACTAAACTTACTTAAAGAAATAAGAGGTAATCTGACTTTCTTTAAGACATCAAAAACATACTGCTTGCGATTTGCAATATCATAATTAATCCATTTCATTGCAACATGGAACATTTCACATTCAGAATTGATTTTAAGGTATTCTGATCCCAAAAAACTGATAAAAGTTTCTCTCTCAAGTTCAAAAATCTCTTCTTCTTTTATCACTTTTGGGAAGTACTCTTCTATGAATCTGATAGCCGACACTTTCAGTTCTAATATATTGTGATCTCTGGCAAACCTATACAAAAATTATATAATTATTTTTAGACACCCTTCTTATTTTAATCCTATTACTTGTAAAAAAACATTCTATATTTAATAATTTATAAACACCCAATAAATAAGATCTCCAACGAATAATCAGAACATTTTAAATGCCCTATAATATTGGCAACTAAAAATAAGATAGGAACTTAAAAGCTTTTCCCCGTATTCACTAAAAAGGTTTAAGAGTTAGACCACGTCTAGTTGCCATGGTACTTAGAACTCTTAGTTCGCCAGTTATGTTTCACTTATGTCACTGTCATTTTATAATTGTGACATTTACAAAAATTATTATTTCAATTGTTAAAAATGTCATCTTAAACTTAGAACTGTCAAGTTAGACCTGGTCTAAATTTAAACCTTTTTAGTGAATACGTGTGTTGAAGACTTCCTACTAATACCAGATTTATTCCAGTTTTTATTAATAATCTTCCACGATGTTAAAAGCTCTAGATGTACAAATAAATGGTTGTAGAGTAAGTTTTATTTAGTATTTAATTAACAGTTTTTTCTTCTATAGCTTGATATGTTTGGTTTTTTTTTTGACCTTTAATCTGTTTTCCTTTTTCAGAGTCAAAATTATTAAACTGTGTTGGCGATTAAAGTTTGTATCAAAAAGCATATTTTAAGATCTAAAATAGTTTAATTTTATCATCAAGGATTTTTAATATTTAATGTTAATGAGCGCCAGTGAATTGCTCCCTCCCCCGGAATGCCTTGGGTGGGTTAGTTGCTGATTCTTAGTTCTTGTTACTCATAATACAATAATGATGGCCCATTATACCATATATTTTTGAGAATACTGCCTTTATTGACATCTGACTTTTGTATATCTATTTAAAATATTTTTTTTAATGCTTGACATGTATTTTTTAATAAAGTGTATTAAAACCGAGACCTAGACTTGTTTTTTGAAGATTACAAGTAAGATAAAGCAACTGGAAGCAGAATTATCATTTTAAATATATTTCACCTAAAAGAGCTGATACTTACAGATATATTCCAATGGCATTGGTCTCATGTAACTGGTCAATCAAAAAATATGTACATTCTGTAATAATCTCAACAATTTCAAACATATCAGCAGCAACAACTAAATCTTCAACATTATCTTTGTCTACTGTAACAATTCCAGAATACATAAAATCCAAAATAATCTCAAATGTATTAGAATGCAATCCATGCAATTCAACACACTTTTGATCTTTTTCACAAAGATCTCCAGTAAACATTGCGTGGAAATAGGGGCTGCCTGCTGACAGCACAGCTCTGTGAGCCTAAAAGAAAATATTAGTATCATATTAAATAGCTAATTCCCCAAAACTCTATAGATGATTTAATATGAAAGTCAAAGTGTACTTTAATGTCATGAAACAAATATTGTTATTGACAAAGCAATACACTTACATACATAACATAATACAGAAATAATTAGCAAAGATTAGTAATATTAAACAATAGAAATTTAAAAAAATAACCAGTATATACATTTAATTTAATTAATATTCGAAAGATTGGAATTGTAATATTTAAAAAGTATTAGAATTAACGACAACACAAATAAAAATTAACAAAAGATAAAATATTATGAGTATTAAGTATAAAAACTTATGAGAAATTAAAAGCTTGTTTACTTTGAAGTCTAAAAACTTTATAAACTTGTATTTTTTGTAATGAAAGTGGAAGTGCATTAAAAAATGTCTTACTGTTATAAAAATTGACTTTTTTGTTAAACTTGAATTTGGATTTTGTAAATTAATAATACAATAAATTCTGAAGCAGCCTGAATATTGCATACATAATGTATGTTTCTAAATTAGAAACACAGATTGAAATAGTTGTGAACAAGATCCCAAGAATATTATAACAAATAATAAACTCTGTATTATTGTAGAGCCAAAGAATCGTGTATTATCAGTAAAGAAAGTGCATTCACAATTTATTGTAGCCGTAGAAGAAATATCGTTTACATAAATTGAAAATAGAAGAGGTCCTAAAACTGATCCTTCGCGATACACCTGCACCTCCACCAAGATCAGATGATGTACTATTCTTGAAATAAACTTTCTGACTACGACCTGATAAATATGAAGTAAACCATTCTCGAATAGACCCCCTGCACCCATAGATTTCCAGTTTGTTCAGCAGTACATTATGATTAATGGCTGTCAAATGCCTTAGTTAAATCACAAACTACTGCAGAAGCAACCTTCCCATCATTATAGCCCAGATAATGCTACTCAAGAATGTTGAATATAACATCATCTGTATTTTTTGGAAAGTAAAATCCGACCCGAGTAATAGAAAGAAGTTTGTCTGAAAAAAACTAACATTCCAATGAGGTGCTGACGGAAAGGTCCGAGAAAAGATTAATAAATTATCGTATAATGCTTTTTTCATTGTTCTCTGACTCCATTAATTGTTATTCTTCAAATAATTTTTACACATATTTTTTAATGGGTCACATTTATATTTTTATCATTATTAATTCGTGCTTTTCAGAAAACATCTGTACTCTTTACTAAACAAGCATTCTACAGACATTTTTAACTTAATCTGACGAGAAAAGAGGGGCGCGCCTTAAACGAAAATTTCTCAATGGCAAAGTTGTATCTCAGAGATGGTGGAAGTTATGAAAATTTTGTTTATATTACAAAAATATAGCAGTATCGTCCAAACCCCAAGACGCTATCTTTACAAATGACCTAGAAATTTCGTCGATCCAATAAGCAAATTTCGCCAATCCAATAACCACTTTTTCAAAGTAATATAATGCAATATTTGCAACTCAACATACTTCTGATTTTTTTCACAGAAAAGAGTAAACGTTGCCTGCTGATACTACAGCTCTGTGAGCCTAAAAGAAAATATTATTTATTGTTAATTGATTATTATATTAAAACCTGTATGGATGTATTATTTTTCGAGCTGTGTACATATTTGTGATGTTAAATGGTTTTGTTTCTGAAATAATATATGTGATTGGTAACATTTTGTTGGAAAGTTAGGAACTTCGCATCGCGAATAATCAAATTATTTAAGAAAATAGCCTCGTCTTGTTGGTATTTAATTTCAAGCAGTGAAAGGAATGAAATAAAAAACGGAACTTTTATTATCGTTTACAACAACGTTATCGTTAAATATGCAAATTAGCTGATACATATTTTATTCTAATTCATAAAATTCACTTATTAAGGGAATTCCGTTTTTCTGTATGATCGTGGCGAATTCTATTGTAGCTAAAAATAATTAAACAGGTCCGGTTTTAGTATATTTTACATTGCAGCAAAAACTTATATATACAAACTGTCCAATTATCTGTTGCATTTGTTGTTGTTTTGGGGATACCGACTTTCTGGATTGGGTAGGGGAGCAGTGTCTCCTAAATTTGAGCAGCATTAATAATTTAGGTCTAGTGAAGAGTTTGCCTTATTTTAACGAAGTTATTGTAGTTTTAAATTAATGTATATACTTGTGATCCAGTGGTTGTCAATCAGCACATAACAACGATCAAGAATTGGAGCTAGCTCATAGAAAAATAGAAATTCTACAAGTAGAACTGGAAGAAAAAAACAAACATATAAAAAGACTAAAAAGGAGTATCCAAGTATTTGAGAACGATGTATCAGAGGCAGAGAAAGTATTTTTGTCACAGATAGACACATTGAATCAGCGTAATAGTGCATTAGAAAAAGACATTCTGACCATAAGAATCAGAGAAAAGGAATGTTGCAAAGACACAAAAAGATGCTTGGAGGAAATGCTCCAAGGATCTAAAAGAAATGAGGCAGAGAATATCAGAAGTACAGTCCATGAACAGTAACATCGACCAGTCATGGTCTTATACATGCTTCAAATGCAGAATCACCTGCTGTTACTTTGCCTACAGAGAGAAGAAAAAACAAAGTTTTAATTATAGAAAGCGAGGATGCCAGGGGTACAGCAGTGATGTTCAAGAATAAAACAAATAGTTTTTTTGACACTAACTGTCAAATTACCAGAAACTTATTTTTTCATGATATAGTGCGCGAATGTCAACAGCTATGCAGCAAATTCAATAAGAGCGAATATGTGATCTTTTTTATCCCAAATTATAATGCAGTGGTTGGCCAACCAATCTCCATTAGAGATGTGGATGAATTGTTGTCAGTCACCGCTAACACCAATTTAATTGTAGTATCGGCTGTGGATACCATATTCGGAGACCGATCCTAAATGACATTATACATGACCTAAATACACTTCTTGGACAGCGTCTTCACGAGAAGAAAGGTACATTTGTCCCAATGACTTGCACAACATCAAATGGAATATGTAACAAAAAATGAGTTCCTCACATTGTTAATTAAAAATTACTTTCCACTATGCATAGCTACCGAAAGAAATTTTCTTTTTCGACGGAAAGGGAAGGAGGTTGTTTAATAGCAGTGAACTCCACTTTTGACTCAAGAAGTATCCCAAATCCTAATAATCCAAGCTTTGAAGCTTCATGAGTTCTTGTCAAGGTTGATGGATGTACAATAGTTCTTGGATGTGTGTATTTCGCTCCAAACTCACCGGATGCCTCATATAAAACTTTTATTTAAAACTTGGAGGGCATTAGAAAAGATAAGCTAAGCTGATTGTAATTGCACAAAGGAGGAGGACTTTTTAATACCTACAAAACATTCCTCAGAAGCAGCAAAGACTTTAATTACTGGAATGTTTTTGAACGAACTGCAACAAATTAATCATATACCAAATGAATTCGGGAAATACTTGGATATCACTTTATGCGAGGAATTTCTAGATGTGAAGGTTAAAATTGCACAGATGCTTCTTAGCAACATCGTTCACCATCACTCACCTATGGAAATTACTTTTTCTTTATTAACTAACCCCTCTTTAGAATACGAAGGCGACCTTAAGTATAACTTTTATAAAGTTGACTACTGTGGATTAAATAACCACTTTTCAAATATTAATTGGAGTTGGTTGGAGGAAAGTACGGATGTTGAGCATGCAGTGCACAGATTTTACGAAACTTTGTTTCAAGGAATAGAGAAACATGTTCCAAAAAAATATATAAAAAAATATTCCCTATGGTACACAAGTGAGACAAAAAAACTCTTAAATAAGAAAAACAAAGTATACCTTAAATATAAACGTTCAAAGAAACAAGAAGATTATCTGCATTATTCCAAGCTAAGAAAGTAATCAAAATACTCAACTGAGTTCAGCTATTTGATGTATGTTTTAGATCTCGAACAAATGATTCCCAGTAATACAAAGCACTTTTGGTCTTATGTCAATTCCTTTAAAAATAATAATCGCTGCATTCCAAGAAGTACGGAGTATGGTGATACTGTAGCAACTACGCCACAAGAGATCACTGAATCGTTTGCTACACATTTTGAAATTTGTTATACACTATATCCAGTAGCCGAGAATAATCAGTTGACGGAAACAGAGTGCATTAGTGTCTCTCGACATTGTTTCATATACAATGAAGTGTTTCGAAATCTGAACAACTATGTATAGGATACCTTCTATATTTCTTAAACACGGCAGCCATTCACTTGCCGGCCCTTTTTCCAACTGTAATTTGACCAAGGAAACTTTCCAAGCATGTGGAAACACTCATGGTTTACGCCAATATTTAAATCGGGTCGCAAAAATTACATTAGAAACTACCGTGGTGCGTCTTTGCTACCAATTATGTCTAGGGTGTCCAAACTTTTCGAATCGTTCAGTACATTGTATATCAGTGGATTGGTATGTATTCTTTAAAGGGAGAACAACTACAACCAATCTTGGAGCATTTCAGAATTATCTAGTGGAAGGCGTGGAGGATGGTAGTCAGGTAGACGTAGTGTATACAGATATAACCAAGGCACTCGATAGGGTTATCAGAAAATTGTCTGTCATGGGGCTGAATGGACCATATATTCGCTGGATCAGTTCATACATAACAAGCCGAAGTCAGTCAGTCAAGATTGAAGGTTTTTTCAATGAGCGTAACCGTGACGTCAGGCGTACCACTCACCTTGAGGCCAATTTTGTTCCTACTTTTTATAAATAGCGTTACATCTGTGGCTTTTATATGCAGACGACCTCAAACTTTTTCGTGCTGTTAATTCTATTGAGGATTGCCTAAGCGTTCAGGAAGACCTAGTAAGGTATGAAATATGGTGTACTTTAAATAACCTGGACATTAACATCTCTAAATGCAAAGTAATATGATTTTCAGAAAGTAAAACTCCTGTAATGTACCCATATTCTATTGGAGATACTGTTTTAAATTGTGTAAATAGTTTTAATGATTTGGGTGTTGTCTTTAGTGAAAATGTAAGTCTTAGCAAACATGTTGATAGCATAGTTCTAAAAGCCTCAAAGATGCTAGGTTTTATATGCAGGAACTGTACTCATATATGTGATGTTAAGGCAATTAAATGTTTATATTTGGAATATAACTCTGTTGTATGGTGTCCATTTTACAATTGTGATATTCAACGTCTCAAACTGTCAAAAATAAGATTGTCAAATTTTTGTTGTACAAATTAAGATTTCCTTACAAGGATTTATTATACCAGACACGTTTTCAAGTAGCCAGTATCGAGAGTTTGGAATCCTGAAGACAAAATACTTTAGCCATTCTTTTATATACTTTATATATATTTAGTTGATTTTTTTGAATGCAGTTTAAATATGGCTTAGAATTTAATTAAAGGACGTTTATATGTTTGGTTACTAAGTTTTTATTTTGTGACAGCTAGAATTAGAAGTAGATGACTTTTTTTTATGGTACAATTTGGAGCTTTTTGTTCTCTGTAAGTACTTGATATGACAATAAATTAATAGATTCGGGCAAACTAAATATTTATTAAATGAAGGCAGTACATCGTTAGCATCGTCAAACTATCTCCACTTAATTATAAATCGTTCCTATTAAATTTTGGACCATAATAGTATTTCATTACTCTGTTCAAACGTTTTTTAGAGCTTCTCTGGATTCCTTAAACCACTTCATCCTCTTGGTAATTATGTATGGTCTTTCTTCATGTCACAATCCCAACATTTAATCATAAGAAAGTTGCCATTCTCTTTCAAAATCAATTCGAACCAAACTCTAACCAGTAGAATCATTAAAGGCTGTTCCCTTCATGGATTCCTAAAATTAACACGCTAAGATCTGCTAATTTTCCAAAATCAGGATACCTCCAAAATCCTTTGTTCTGCTTATTCAGCATGTTAAAATAATGATAACCAAGGACAGTATCTTTATTTGACAATATCTTTAAAACTGGTGAAAAGCAGTTTTTTTTTTGGTGAGCGGAAACACATGTAACTATCGACTAATTGCGTTGCTAGGGCAATAATTTTATAATCTTTGTATTCGATGACCTTGGGTCATATAAAAATCATAAGATGAATCTGTAGACTTATCTAAAATTTGGAATATAGAAATTTATATTAGATAAATCTCTAAAAAATTAGGAATCAGCCAGCCAAGGATGTCAAAGTCTAGCCTCATAACTGCTACTCCTACTTAGCCATCACCTCCCCACAGCTATACCTCAAAATTATAGAATGAATACTTACAGTAAAGTAGATGTATTAACAGAACCTTTAAAGAGAATCTAATTTGAATTAAAGTAATCAAAAAAAAACCCTAGACATACACCCCGAACAATTCCGACAGCAAACACAGTCAAACACTAATAGTTTTAAATTTGTTAATATTGAAAAGCTTAGATTCATCTGGAAGAGAATTATATAATTTTATAGCATTTTAGCTGAGGCATCTTCGAAACATGTGTTGAGGCATAGTAAATGAATTTTTAAAACGGATGTCTCTGCTATGGACGTTTCCTCTAGGAATAAATTTATTCTTTAATTTTTTTTTAAGTCTTTGGAAGGGTCAAAATGTATGTACAAAATTACCGAGATGGTGATAACACCTACATTTCATATTAAGCCATTTGCAATATTTTACTTTTTAGATATATGTTCATATTTTCGTGCACCGTAAGTTAATCTACAGCACGAATTTTGCGTTTTTTGTACTCACGCATGTAAATAAAATCACAATACGAATAATGAGAGAGAACGAGACTGTCACAAAGTAATCTTTTTAATTTAAAATTTAGAAAATGACACGCCACCCAACGAAATATTTACATTAGTTTTTATAATGTTCTATTTGCTTTATTTGATATGCACAAACATTTTGATTTGTCAGAATTAAGTTTTAGGTTATGAGTTCCAGAAAGAGAGTGGAGAGTCTCTAAGTCAGTGTTCAAAATCAAAGTGGCAATTATCCACATACATACTATTTTGTAAAAATGAACCAAAAAAATTATTTATATTCGTAGGATTTGATAAATGATGTGATAGATTGTAATTCGGGTAGACCAAATTTATTGACTGGTAATTTGACGACCAGCAAAAAAGAAAAAAGAATATCCGTAGGTTTTAAAAATCATAGAGCTACCGAAATTAGCACAAATCTTTACTAGAGCAAGCAGCATAAGACGGCTGAGAATTAACTTTCTAGCCCCTCAAGTTGAGGCACTTCCCCCTTGCAGTTTTTGATAAAAAGTGAATGACCGGTGGTCTAAAGTTATCCTAGATACAAAATTGGCACAAATCTTTACTAGATCAAGCAGCATAAAACAGCTGAGTATCAGCTTTCTAGCACCTCAAATTAAGGCCGTCCTCTCTTTTAATTTTACATAAAAAGTGAATGACTGGGGGTTTAAAGTTATCCTAAAGCTACCAAAATTAACCAAAATCTTTACTTAAGCAAACAGCATAAAATGGACTAGTATCAACTTTCTAGCCCCTCAGATTGAGGCACTTCTCTCATGCAATTTTTCATAAAAAGTTAAAGACCGGAGGTTAAAAGTCATCCCAGACCTACCAAAATTAACTCAGATCTTCACTAAAGCAAACAGCATAAAATGACCAGTATCAACTTTCAAGCCTCACAGAATGAGGAACTTCCCTGTTGCATTTTTTCATAAAAAGTGAATGATCGCGGGTTTAAAGTTATCCTAAAGCTACCAACATTGGCCCCAATCTTTACTAGAGTAAGCACCATAAAACGGCCGAATATCAACTTTCTAGCCCCGCAAGACGGAAGTGCCTCAATCTGAGGGGCTAGAAAGTTTATACTAGTATATTTTATTCTGCTGTTTGCTTTTCTGAAGATTTAATTTTGGTAGCTTTAGGATATCTTTGAACCCCCGGTCATTCACTTTTTATAAACAATTGTAAGAGGTTAGTGCCTCAATCTGACTGGCTAGAAAGTTAATACTGTATATTAATTCCTGTTTACTTTAGTGAAGATTTCAGTTATTGTTGGTATCTTTAGGATCACTTTGTACCCCGGGCCATTCACTATGTACGAAAAATTGAGGGGGAAGTGCCTCAATCTAAGGGGCTAGAAAGTTGATACTAGTCCATTTTATGCTGTTTGATTTAGTGAAGATTTCAGTTAATTTTGGTAGCTTTAGAATACCTTTAAACCACCATCATCATTCACTTTTTACGAAAAATTGCAAGATTGAAGTGCCTCAATTTGAGGGGCTAGAAAGTTGATACTCGGTCATTTTATGCTGCTTACTTTAGTAAAGAGTCAAGTTAATTTTGGTAGCTTTAAGATGACTAAACACCCGGTCATTCTCTTTTATCAAAAAATTGCTACAAAGAGGTGCCTTAATCTGAGGGGCTAGTAAGTTGATACTCAACTATTTTTTGCTGATTGCTCTAGTAAAGATTTGTGCCCATTTTGATAGCTCTAGGATAACTTTAAACCCCCAGTCATTTACTTTTTATGGAAAATTGCAAGAGCGTAGTGCCTCAATACATAGGGCTATAAGGTTGATACTGGGCCATTTCATGCTCTTTGCATTAGTGAAGATTTGGGTCATTTTTTGTAGCTTTGAGATGGCTTTAAACCCCCGGCCATTCACTTTTTATGCAAAATTGCTAGAAGGAAGTGCCTCAATCTGAGGGTTTAGAAAATTGAAACCTGGGCCCACGTAAAAAAATCAACTATTGATGGTATTTATAAAATTAAAAACTGGTTGGACTCTTTAAAATTAAATTTAAATGCATCTAAGACAAAATATATTGCCTTCTCTCTCACATCCAGTGGACGCCCTGGCTTTAATTGTGTTGAAATTGAAAATCTTGATTCTGTAATCTGTGAGGTTAACTATATGAAGTACTTGGGAGTTATTATTGATAAAAACCTTAAATAGAGTCCACATGTCCAAAAGCTTACTACTTAATATTATACAGAAATTCATATGTTTTACATTTTGAGATTCTTGGTAAAAAAGATTTAATATCAGTTTACAAGTCATTAATAGAATCATTGATAAGATATGGTATAATAGTTTGGGGAGGTCTATACGAGAATAGCCTACAACCCCTAAACGTTATCCCACTGAATTATTGTACTCTATGGATATTTTTGATTTCCGATCCCTATATGTTTTCTCAACATCTTTGTGTGTACATAAACCATCAGAGCTAAAAAATTATATCTGTCATCGTCACGGAATCCTAAATAGAACAAACAGACATCTTGTGATACCTAGTTCTAGCACTAGTAGTAATCTTAGATCTATTAATTATCTGGCTCCTAGAATTCACAACATTTTGCCTATATAGATAAAAAATACAACTAGATTATCAAAATTCCGTGACAATTGTAAATTGTTTATTTCTAAAAATTATAATAAATTTAGAAAACTCTTTAGAAACGGTTAAATATGTATATTTTCTGACTTTTTTAACTTAAATAAGCCATCCCATTTATTTTCTAAACATTAGCTATATCTGTACCTGTGTGTATATATTATATTAATATCAAGACTGTACCTATGCACATACCAGGGTTCAGTTCCCTAGGTGCATCATTTCTTGTAAGAACCCAATCTGTCTGTATATGTAATATTTATTGTAAATCAATATTGTAATATATTTCATTCTATTCTATATCCAGGATTAAGAGATAAATGATAGTTAAAGTTTTGATTATAACCATTATTAGTATTACTATTATTCTCCATGGTAAATACAGAGTCCAAGAAATCAGAAAACATTTTAGATATATCATTGGGATCACGGAATGTAATGCCCCTGTAGGATATTGCATTAGGAAGCGTATGCTTGCAAAACTTTGAGCTATTACTTCTTATTGTAGATTCGATATTATTAATATATTCCTGTCTGTTTATAACTGAAAATTATTTGCACTGTTGCTTTAGAATGGAAAATTTTAAGTAAGCCTGACGATATGTCACTTGAATGTCACCAATCAGCTGTTCTTGGCGGCCGTAGGACAAACAAATCGAACTTTTACAAAGGAGTATATGGGACTTTTGTTATTATAAAGTGCTTTCTTTTTGTTGTATTGCAAACTATGGAAGAAGAGGGAACCAATATTACTTTTATTTTTAAGTTCCAAAAATTTTCAATTTTAGATATAAAAATACATTGAATGAATTTTCGTCGATGCGGCTGAAGTGGATTACTGCAATAAGAAGACGCATTACCTACTATTAAATTAAATTAAGCCCAAGTGTGTGCAAAACATTCATTATTTATTTATTAAAAAACTAAAATTAATCCAGCAAATTAACAATTATTATGATTCTCAATCTCATTTGAAAAAGTTATAATACATTTTGTACCTTGACATATTTCAATGCTGTATTATTTTATTTTATTGCTTTAGGAACTAACTATTGTCTGCTTTTTGGATTGTTATTATCCTAACACGAGTGTGGTAGCTGTAGTTTACAGTTTTTACAGAATTTCTTTTTTTGTATAAATGAAGCTACAATAACCATATATAGGGTTATTACTTACTTAAAACTAAGATTGATTCATGCATTCAGCACCGAAGGTGTTTAAATTTATTAAATTTCCAGACTTACCAGGATTACAAGTACGATAAGGACATGAGATTTCTTTTCAAAATTTGAGTTTCTCGATAACTTCTCAAAAAAAAAAAGACAGGAACAAAATGTAACTATTTTTTTTAGGAGCTCGACGATATATAGCTTTCCTAGAGTGCAAGTATGTAATTAATTTTAAGCATCTTGCGTAATCTTCCACCTGAAAGCTTAAACTGATTTAAATGCAATATGTTATGTTTATTTAGAAAATTTAACATTCTGTTTTTTACTATTATTTCTGCCACCTTTGCTAGGCAATAAAGAAATTGGCCTAAAGTGGCCACACATATTAGTATCCCCACCCTTTCGTAAAGGAATGACCAACCTTCTTTAGTGACTCAGGAAAATGACCCCTGATGAAGGAAATATTAATGGCATCCGTAGAACTGCTCAGAGCTGAGTCGTCTAATTCCAAAAGGAGCCTCTAACCAACAAACTATCCCAACCTGCTGATTTTTTATTATTAGTTAGATTAGTTTCATTTCCAGTAAATCTGTAGGTATGAAGAAGAAGATATTCCCACATGTAAATTGCTCAATTAGATCAAAGGATTTGTGCTGTTGTACAATAATATTGATTTAATTCGGATGGTGATGTCAGGTGTGATATGTTTTCTTTTGCTATCCACCAAGTCATTGACAATTGGCCATGACTCTCTCTGCCTATTTTTAGAATTTAATATTCTGTTAGCAAAATATACCCTTTTCCCCGACCATAAAACTTTCCTATATATGGCGCTATAATTATTAAGTAAGCAATAAAATTTAAATTGACATAAAAAATTTTTTCTTAAGTAATGTAATGACCGCTTATTCTTAACTGAAACCTTAATGGCTTTAGATATCCATGGTTTCTTTGTTTTAACCCTAATTTTTATCAGCGAAAAACAGGTGTTAAACATTTTAAAAACGAGGTAATGAAAACCTGAAAGCGGAGCATGTGTGGTTATACTATTCCAATTTACATTGTTACATATTTGCCGGAACTTGTGAAAGTTATTTTTATTACATATTCTTCCAAGCCTAGATTTACGCGATGTTTTTTTAATTTTTAAACTAACCTTTGCTACAATAGCTTCATGATCAGATATTGCTGCATTCACAGCACACATCTTAAATTTCAACAAACATAATCTATAACTGTAGAGGACAATCTTGAAAATCTAGTAGGGGCTTCCACATGTATTGCTAAGTTAAATTAATTTAGCAAATTGTGCAAACTTTGGGTATGCCTCGAGCTATTATCAGAATAATCTATATTAAATTCACCAGCTACTAACAGTTGTAATTTAGGAGGAAATCGGGTTAAAAGATTTTCAAGATTCTCCAAGAATCCATTAATACTACTACTGGGAGGTCTATATAGGCAGACAAAATACAAATTTAAAACTTAACAAAATGCAGTAGAAAACTTCTGTCTTTTTCAATAATCAAATCATTATACTTATCAATACTAATAAATGAAGCGACCTAAGAAATTTTCTGTCTTATCAATATAAAAGTTCCGTGTAAATGTGTTTCGCTGCAAAACTTAAATACTACAAAATATTCAGCAATAGAAACAGGTTCATCTATCCTTAACCAATGCTATCTAAGAAATAAATTTAATTCGTCCCTTTTATTAACAAACAAACAAACAAACAAAAGTATGCTTTATTGCCGCAGAAAAATTCTACAATTTTATGGACAAAGCAAAATATACCTAAAAATAAGACATATCAAAACATTAATCGAAAATAATTTCGACAGGTCAGTGCTTTTTTTTTTTTAAAAATGTAAATTATCAATTTACCAAATCGTAAAACACACGTTAGAATATAGCATAACATTGCAAACAGTAAATGAATCATGATAACCTTATAAAAGTAAACAAACACACATGTACGAGGTGAATAATTTCGATGACATTGAAATCAAAATTGCAACTATGCGACCTTAAACTCTATGTTATTATAGTTATACAAATAATTGTGATGTTAAACAGAAGGTATATTGAACTAGTGTAGAATGTAGTATACAAAAAGAATTAAATTGTTTTTAATCCAATACCTAACAAAAATAGTTAAGTTTTAAGTGAATGTTCGACAGTTCTTTTCCCTATATAATGATTTACAAAATTCTATGCTATGAGTTAGGACATGACTCACAAAAGATTTAAGTAAACAAGCGAGTTTAGTGACAATTTAAAGAGACTTACTGAAAAAAAAAATCATTAACGCTGTAAAATGGTCTCTCAATGAGGTATGCTTTGGTGTTTTTTCGAAATTGTGCAAGCATAGGGATAGATTTTAAATGTACTGGCAGATTGTTGTAAAGTTTTATGGCGTTGTAAATAATTGATTTTTTTATTAATTCTGTGGAAGGAATGGGAAGATAAATATCATGCCTAGAGTTTCTGGTAGGGTATACATGTTGTGGCCTTTCTGGGAGGGTGTTTATATGTTTTCTCAGCAAACATACCGTTTCCAAAATAAATAATGCAGGAAGTGTTAATATTTCATGTTTTTTGAAATAGTATTGGCAGTGAGCTCTATTATTTAGACCAAACAAATAACGAATGGCTCTCTTTTGAAGCATAAAAATACTACGAAATTGCTCGGTGGTACAGCAGCCCCAAAAGGGAAGGCCATAGCGGAGGTGGGATTCAAATAAAGAGAAATAAGTAAGTCTGGCAGAAGGAACGTCTAGTTCTTTTGAAACTGATCGAATGGCGAAGCAGGCGGTAGAAAGTTTTTTAGTTAAGGTGTCAATATGATTAGACCATTTTAGGTTGCTATTTATATTTAAACCCAGGAATTTAACCGACTCTACGTATTCAATATTGATGTTATGTACCTGAAGTGGTTGTAAAGTTCCCTTATAAGATAACGCCACCGTTTTATCGACGTTAAAGCAAAGCATATTGGAATCGGACCAAGCCACCAAGTCTTTGGAGATACTAGAGTGTAAAGACGTTGTATCAAAATCACTCCATGTTATGCTTGTGTCATCAGCAAAAAGGGAGATTCTTCCATTAATTTTAAGGTTCGTGATATCATTAATGTATAACAAAAAAAGAATAGGTCCCAAGACTGAACCTTGAGGGACTCCACTTGTAATCAACTTACAATCAGAATCGGAACCATTAGCCCTTACAAGTTGTTGCCTTTTTCCAAGATAAGATTTGAACCAATTTAAAGAAGTACCACGAATTCCATAAAAATGTAGTTTGTTTATCAGAATTTCATGACTAACACAATCAAAGGCTTTCGCATAGTCACAAAAAACTGAGGCAGTTGGGTGGTTGTTATTGAGAGATAAGTAGACGCCTCTAAGCAACGTGAACATGGCGTCACTGGTGCACTTGTTGGGTAGAAATCCGAACTGCTCCGGGGATATTATCTGATGTTTCAGGAGAAATGGCATAAGACGGTTCTTCAGTAGCCTTTCGATGATTTTTGATAGCACTGGTAGTAGTGCAATTGGGCGATAATTGCAAGAGTTAGTTTTTTCGCCGCCTTTATGAAGTGGAATAATTATAGCTGTTTTAAGGCAATCAGGGAATACACCTTTTATAAAGGACTCATTTATTAATGTTGTAAGGGCCTCTATGACTGGTAGTGGCAAGTTCAGGAATATTCTAATTGATAGGCCATCAGTGCTACACGAAGATTTACTTTTGATATTATGTATTACCTTCAATAGTTCAGTGTTGCTAACGGGACTTAAGAAAAAGCTATCAGCTAAAATTTTTTGAAGGAGGGAGAAACGAAAGAGGGTCCAAACTTGGCGAGATACTAGAGGTAACATTTTTGCTTACATTAATAAAATAATCATTTAGATCATTAGCCCCTGGCAAGATCTGAGTCACAGGGTTTGATTTGTTTCTGAGGTTATTGATGATGGACCAGGTTTCTTTTGAAACGTTATTAGAGTTTGTTAGACGTTTTCGGTAGTGTAATTTTTTTGCTGACTTAATAAGAGTAGTGTAGATCCTCCTATAATTAGAGATATAGTCGAGAATAAGAAAGGAGTCGGTGAATTTTTTTATATATGAGAGCGAGCGCATATTTTTAGCAGAAATTCGTATTCCTTTCGTGGTCCACGGTTTATGCCGCTTAGGTTTGATATTCTTAAGCGGGAAGGCCTTGTTAAAAGCACTTAAAGTTTTATTTAAAAAAGTTCTGAAGTTTGTGTTGACATTATCAGATTCAAAATTCCAATTGGTGTTAAAGCAAATATTATGAAATACTGAGAAATTTGCGGCCGAGAAAATTCTGCCCCGATGGCGAGATCTTGGTAAGGGCCTAATAGGCAAACTAAACCTGGAAATTACCGCCTCGTGATCGGAAAGACCTGAGTTATAGACCTGTGATTGCACCTCTGATGGAGAAAAATCAGACGCCATGTAATCGATGATAGAAGAAGAGTTTTTTGAAATTCTAGTTGGCGAGGATACATGCATTGAAAGACCGAAAGAGTCGAATATAGAAATTAGATATTTCTGGATGGCACAAACAGTAGCATAGTCAATATTAAAGTCCCCGCATAGAATTTTTTTACCTTTAATCGGTAGGCTGTCTAGCAAACTTACCAGGCTATTTAAAAATGATTGTACATCAGAGTTTGGTGATCTATAAATACAAATTATATAAAGATCAAGGTTTTGATTATATACTATAGAGAATTCAAAAGAGCTATCTGCTAACAAATGATCATATTTAGATACCGACATGAAATCTCCATTTAGGGATAGAATCAGTGTTCCCCCATGAGCTGAGTTTTTTCTGTCATATCTAGCTACTGTGGTATACCTCTCAATATAAAAGGGTTCGTTTAGATTCAGCCAGTGCTCAGTAATTGCAACAAGTTGGGGGAACTCCAATTCTTCCAGAAATAGGTACAACTCGTCAGTTTTATTTCTTAGAGAAGCAATTTTAATTAGAACCATATTAAGACTAGTAACAACAGGAAGTTTTGAGGAATCTAGTTCCTCAGGACACGTCGTGTTTTCTAAAAATTTTTTTTGGGAGAATTGCTGGTAAAATAATTTTTATGGCATTCTCTGGTCCTCTGAAGATGAATCGATCTCTCCGAAGATATGTAGGATCCATAGGCTGCAAGATCCGCTTCCACTTCTGCTGCGTTAAATCCGTAAGCAGCATGAAAATCGAAATATATCTTGTGTAGGGTTATATAATCTATAGGAATGCCTTCAGAAGCCAAAAACAGCCTGGTGCTTGTATTTGTAAACCCTTCAAAGTGAATTGGCGCAGGTTGGTCGTGCAGGAAGGCGAGATATAACTTGAAGGCCTTTAAAATGGCTGGTTCTCTTAGTCTAGACATGAGGAAACGGTTATCAGAACTTTTTTCGGTTCGCGTAAGCTTCACTGTTGGGGGAGACATTGGATCAAAAATAGGTTCTTGGTCAGTAGGAGCTTTCTTGGAAAGACTATAGCAGTTGTCGCTCAACAAGACATCTGCTTTGCAGGCAGCAATGGCCTCTTTGTCAGAAGATATTATAGTGCCCTTTTGAGAAATTGGAGAGGAGACAACCAGTGAACTGACGGAGCTCGAGTTGGTGGGCAGTTTTTTCGGTGTGGAGGGAGGTGGGAGGTTCGGTGTATTTTTCTGTAAGTTCGGATACAGCTGACCGTTTTATTACTACGCCATGTGGCCATAGATTGCTGTCTAAAAGCTTTTCAGCTGACTTTTTTGACTGAGTTCCAATTTTAAAATCAATATTTGAGATATGATTGATTAGGTGGTAGCATCGAATAAACTCTGTAGTCCCAAGCTTTTCCTTAATTGCAGATGATTGCACATTAAGTAGAATTCAAACCAGGAGGCACTTCTGCTTCCTCTGAAAAAACATCACTATCCGAGTCCAGAACTTGCAGAGAATGGTCAGCCTCAATATCGATTTCCTGATGTTGATTTTTTTTTGAAAATTAGATGACTTAACTTCGCAACGTGGTACAGACTTTAACACAATTCTTTGAGAATACTTATTATATGAGATGTATTCAGATAAAGAAAGACATAAACAACTCCCTTTCTATGAAACCGACTGGTTCCATACATTAAAATTTTATTTATTTACCTATTAACAATACTTTAGGTTATATCGATCTAACTGATCTTACAATATAGCAGAATCACTTAAAGCATGATCTACCTGATAGAACCTGATTCGGACTCTGACGATGATTTATCGGAACACAAAATTTCTTCTAAAGCTCCAGAAGACATAGAACCAGAAGATAGAAGCGACCCTGGACAAAATGTAAAAAACGAGGGAGGCCAGTCTGAGGAATTGGCCGATTTGATGGCAGAAGATTTTGTAATTGTAAAGTTAATCTTTCCGATATCACCCAATTTTTCGCCGACTTTTTTTCAACTGTATATTGTGATAATGAACCTAGCAATACATTACTTGACTGTGATATTAATAAAAGCATTGAATAAGTAACTGTGATATAACTGTAGCTGATATATATATAAATGTATTGATAACTTGAATGATTGTCTTTCTGAGGGGTCTGATGGTATTTCTGTTATATATTTAAAGCAATGTAAGTGTATATTGTCTCCAATATTTTTAAAATTATTTTATATATCGTTGTCTCAAGCAGTGGCGGCTCCTCCATAGGAGCACATGGGACATGCACCCCCACAAAGAAATCAAAAAGGAAAATGTTAATTTTAATTGAAATATTGCCTCCTTAATCTTAATCCTATGTTCGAAATGGTTCAATTGGTATGAACCCCTTAATATTCCCTTGTCAATGCGACCTCCAGTTCCAGTGACTGACGGCGACCGGCGATAAATCTAGATACGCACATGCGATTATAAAGCCTAGGTTAACTGCAGTTCGTTGTGTCGTTTAGCAAGCGGGTGGCGGGGGTATAGCAAATTTTAATAGGAAATATCGCACAGTTTTTGGTGTGCTCCAAAGCGGTTATGCATTAGATGGCACTAGTTTATGGATTTGATTTGATTGATTTGATGTAAATTTGGTTTTCATGGTGCGTTTTGATTGTATGTTTTATGTTTTTGTGAGTTGTTAAACAGCTATAAATATAAAAATGGATGTTTTTACAGTGGAATATTTATAGGCTAATTTTAGCTCTTTGCCTTTAGAGGAAAAGCTTCAAGTGAAAAATGCGGGCAGGCCCTTTTGCTATTTGTTATTTAGTCGCGGTACCGAACCTGGGTGGACAAAAAACGGAATAGCCGATTTAGGACATTTGGGACAGAAAATTAAAAAACATGAAAATACACAGACTCATATGAATGTGCAGTTGGAATTGCAACTTTTAGGGAAAATTGATATATGCCAGCAGACACTACATATAGGCACAGTATTCAACAATAAAACGAACAAGTTAGAAAGAACAGGTACCTGCTTTCTAAAATAACTGATTGTATAAGGTTTTGTGGAGCCTTTAAATTAGCC
The DNA here is from genome assembly GCA_030620095.1 of Kuschelorhynchus macadamiae. Taxonomy (NCBI): domain Eukaryota; kingdom Metazoa; phylum Arthropoda; class Insecta; order Coleoptera; family Curculionidae; genus Kuschelorhynchus; species Kuschelorhynchus macadamiae. Next base: position 191,646 of record JAUTXW010001704.1, read on the forward strand.
TTCCGAGGCCACTATGAAAAATACGATTCATCAAATCCCGGTATTTTTAGAGGTTTAATAAATTTCACTTCAGAGTTAGATGTTGCCCTTAAGGCAAAATTTGAAAAGTCTACTGCATTTAAAGGTGTTTCAAAAACCATTCAAAATGAGTTGTTAGATTGCATGTTACAAGGCGATATTAAAAAAGAAGTTTCGAACACTGACTATGTTGCTGTTATGGCTGATGAAACAACTGACTTTGCTAATTGTTATCAAATGACTACGGTATTTAGGTACATTCTAGCTGATTGCACAGCGGTTGAACGCTTTCGGAATTTCATCGGTCCTCCTGATCATGATGCAGTTAGTCTCTCCGAATGTATTAAAACAAATTTAAAACAAGTGTTAGATAACCAATTTCGCAAAGTTATGACGCTGCGAGTATAATGAATGGACGTCATTCTGGTGTACAAACTCTTATTAAACATGACTATATTTCAAGTCCAAATCAAGAAGTTAGAGTATGATTTAAGTGATATTTCCAATTTTTTTCTTATTCTCCACAGCGAGTCGCGGTTTTGAATGAAATGATTGGTCTCTTCGGCTACAAGATGGAATTTTAAAAGCAGGGCTGTAAATAATGTCTATGAATATCAGGGATTGTTAATAGAGTGTATGGAAAAATTAGAATCAACTTCAAGACAGACTGATACCATAAATCAAGCTACTGCTATTTTCCATATGTTACAGGATTCAAAGTCTGTGTTCTGGTTGACTGTCTTTCATCGAATATTGCCACACGCTGATGTTTTATACAATCAATGAAAAAAAAACATTAACAGATCCTGTACAAATACACACAGCCATAACATGTTCCAAAAATTGCATTCAAATAGAAAGAGATGGCATACAGACAATTCAAAAGAAAATTTCTGAACATACCATCAAAACTAAAAGGCGATGTATTAATGAAGTCCCATATATTTACCGAACTGTAGCAGATTTTCTTTTACAAAACATTTAAATGCAGCTATTCTCTTTTCCTTGGACAAGTTTTCACAGTTTAAGCACAATTTTCCATTACAACACTTGGAAATCATAGTAGAGTCATACCCATTTTTAGATTAGAATTATCATTACTATATTAATGACTATGGCTGAAGCCAAACAATGTTTTTCAATATTAAAACGAATTAAAATGTTTTTACGAAGTTCAATGAACCAGGACAGACCCTTGCCATGCTCTCTATTGAAAAAACGTTTATAGAAGGCATTTTAAACTTCAATGAGGCAGTGATTAACAAAGCAGAAGAATACCTTAAAGCATGGTAGGCAGTAGGTAATAAAAAAATGGATATTTGTTTTTATCGGATAATACATTTTTTTTTTGTTTTTTTTTAATATAAGTTTTCTTTTTATTGCCTTTTGATATTTTGTATTTCCATATTTTAAAAATCTAAGAAAATAGCTATGGCATGTGAAAAAAATTGTATTCCGTTGCTTGTGAATCCCCTCCATCAGGAGCCACTACTGATCTCAAGGTGTGTATCCAAAAAGGTGGAAAGTATGTTATGTAACACCAATTTTTAAGAATGCAGTAATGCATTGTTTGAAAATTATAGGGCAATTAGTAAGATCTCTCTAATTACCAAAGTACTTGAATATCTGGTAACAGCTAAAATAACACCATTACTAGAAAATGTAATATGCACTAAGCGGCATGGGTTTATGCATGGAAGATCCACAACAACAAATCTACTGATTTATGAGGAATATCTAAAGAATGCTTCGGAGGAAAGGTGCCAGGTAGATATTATTTATATGGATGTCTCCAAGGCATTTTATAAGGTAAATCATCATGTACTAGTGGATAAGTTAAAAGCAATTGGCATTTTTGGTGGACTATTGAAATGGCTTTCTGGCTATTTGACTGGGCATACTCAAATAATACAAATGAAAAACCATTTGTCTAGCCCAATCAGGCTAAAATCAGGTGTTTCTCAGGGTGCACATTTATTACCCATACTATTTAATATATATATTATCCACATTAATAAATACATCCAAAATTGTAATTCTTTGTTGTTTGTTGATGATCTCAAAGTGTTTTCTAGAGTTCACTCTGTAAAAGATTGTGTGTTAATACAGGAGGATATTGACCATCTATCGGTATGGTGTCTATTAAATGGTTTGACTTTAATGTGAGCAAGTATAAAGCAATGCAGTTCTTGCATAAAAAAAATGTTATTGATTGTGACTATATGATAAGCAATTCTAGTTTAGAGAAAGTAATAATTATGAAGGATCTAGGTGCAACATTTGATAGAGAATTAAGTTCTAATAATCACATTGAAATTATTTTAAATAAAGTGTTAAAGCTCCTGGGTTTTATACAACGGATACTTACCGACTGTAGACAAATATTAATTGTTTTAGAATATCATACTGTTCTTATGTAAGATCTATTTGTTGTTGAGTCTGCTTGTCTTGTGTGGTCTCAATATTACAGAGTCTATGTTGACCAGTTGGAAAGAGTGCAAAAAAAGTTTTTAAAATTAATTGCTTTTTAATTAAAAATACCAACTCACCAAATCAATTTTAATGTTTTAAAATCGACGAATTATGGTTGATCTATGTACACTTTATAAAATTGTTAATCCCTGTTTCAATTGTCCTGAATTACTGGAAATGATATCCTTCCACATTCCTTAAAGAATAATGAGACTAAATATACTCTTTCACCTTTCCATAGGATCAATTATGGTTTAGGCTTGTCGATTACACGATTCTGTATGTGAAAATTGAATCTTTGTTTTGTTTGATGCTAATTAAAATTGTTTGTAATATGTAAAATGGCTTTAGCCGTAGACTAAATAAATAAATAAGTAAATAAAAGTTTACAGAGGGAAAAATTTTCAAAAAATTTTGTGGGAAAAATCGTAGACAAAACTGATGAGAAAATAAACGCCACCTTTTTAAAAGCACACAAAAAAAAATAAGTTTACATTTATTTTTCCCACAGTTTCTGATGAATCTGTAGTAAACATTTCCAAAGTATTGAAAAAGCTTCAGATTCCTGTTCAGCTTCGTAGAAGTGGCTTCATATTCGCATCTAATGTAAATTTAAATAATTAGTTTTTTTAACTTCCCAAGAAATATATTTACAAATATAAATACAATATAAATACAATACATAGTTCATACATTTAGATTAAAATTAAAAGACCAAGAACACTAGGCTATGCAGGTCAAACAATTATTATTGTCCTAGTTGTAGTATATTTACTTTCTACATAAAAAAAATGAGGTGGTCACAGGGACTTCAACTGCTTAGAAAGATTATTGTAATGTTGCAAACCTTCTGAAAGTATACTTCTTTGGCCAGTCATTGTCCTTACAGCAGCAATTGTAATTTTGAAGTTTGTAATATTACGGGTGTTATAGGTAGGTACGTATTTGATTGAATGGAACAAGTTGCAATGATGAGTGGATGCTATTAAGGGAACATTGCTGAAGGAAAATGTATGTCTGAAAGATAGATAGGAAAAGAGAATCAAGAATTTTGAATTATATAGGAACTTTCTTACGGCTAATGGAAGAATCCTGGAAACTCTGCTAAGAATTCCCACTGCTGGAGATTTTTTTACTTAAGTGAAAAATATGCTGAATGAATGAATGGTTTATTAAGTTACAAAGAATAACAGACATCTCCTCATATAACTCCCTGAGCATATCCACAGTCACTGAATCTGCTCCACAAGTTTTTCCAGACTTTAGATCAGCAATGTTAAATGTTTCACTTCTTCAGAAGTAGCTGATAATAGCTTTTGACTTCGGGTTTTACATATGTTGAAGTCGAAATGTTCTCTGTTAGTGTTTTGCCTATCTCAGTGAAATATTTGTGTAGATGATTAGCGATGCCTGCAGGATCGTCTATAATTTCGTTGTTTACCTCAAGTTTAACAATTCCAACTGATTTTTTGTTTTTCTTTGTTATGAATAACTTTATTTAGTACAGACCATATTTTTTTTTTTTGAATTACCAGTGACATCTGTAATTGAGTTCTCATATTTCTTTTTTGCTCGTATAATGGCTTTTTCAGGGTATTCTGAGTTACTTTGTATTCGGTTTGCAGAAAAATACTATTTGGAAATTGTTTGTGCTTTGGTTTCTCCTTATTATTAACTGATGTAGTTGTTTGTTAAATCAAAGAGCAGAATTATGTTTGAAACGAAACCTTACTGTTCTGCAGTTGATATTTTCTTGAAAGACTCTAACAGTTTGATCACACAAGACAATTGGATCATCGAATGTAGAGTTTAAAATATTATCCAGACCTTGTTTCCTTGCACTCTTGTTGGTATTGTATTATTTAAGTTAATGAGACCCATTGACTGAATTAAAATGTCAAGTAAAATCTTATGACAGTCATTTAGATCCAGAAAATGTAGGTTAAAATCTCCTAGAATCCAGACTAGATTATTTATTTGATGCACTTTCTCCTCCAATATATCAAGAAACAGATTTCTGTCAAAATCCTAATAATAAATAATTATACCGATATTCTCTACTTTTATAAACAAACATAGAACATATCCCACATAATCTCCATAAAATCATAGTCTTCTTTGATCAAATGCCAACTCCCCCACCAATTTTGTCCATCGTCTCAAAAATTGTATTATAGCCTGGCAAATTAAAATATTGCCCAGAGATAGAGTGATCTGTTAATTTTAATTATTTAGATAAAACTTTGCTTTAACTTTCACTGTGTTATTGTAACATATTTATTAACAATTTTAACATATGTAAAGGACCTATTACCAAATAAATGAGTATAAGTATAAGTATGAGTATTTTTAGCAAATTATAAAAATTATGTTTAAATATCATAAATAGACCTTAAAATGGACTTTAAACATGTTAATTTAAGTTTCATATATTTTACATTAAATATTATATTCCTGATTTATGTTTTTTTATTTATTGGGCCTAGTAGACTCAACCCGTTTTGGTTGATGTTGAAAATTTCACCCTTTCACTGCAGGGTTAAAAGTAGAATAATATGTTTTTCCATTACATCTTTAAAAATGTATATTTTTTTACAGAAAAACCTTATAAACCCATCATTTACACAAATACAGAATACTATTGCATATTTTCTTCAAATGCAATAAATTTTGTATGTGCCTTTCTTTAAAACTGATTTTTTTTCTAAACCTAAAACATTAGAATAATGTTCAAAAATATGAACAATACTAATTGGTTTTAGAAAAAAAAAGTACTGATGTAATAAGACATCAATATTTAGTTATTATAAAAAAATTAACTTGATTATGATTGCAGAATTTAAGAACTGGCTAAATATTCTTAAGAATCTAGATTTACTATTTATTTTTAGAACCTGATGAAAAGAGAAGGCAATTCAAGTCCAAAGAATGATTACAACCAACAGAGATACTACATGAGAAACCGAGTGCGAAACCAACAGATGATGATATGATACAAAATGAGGTTTTCAAAAAAATATCACGCATGTCAGAAATTCATTCAGATGCTGAAAAATAAGAAGACCGAGATATAACCCCAGAGACCATTGATAAATTTGGCAAGAAAGGTGAAGGTAATAATGACTGGCAAATTGTAAACAGAAGAAAAAAAATAAATTTTGGCACCAATGAAAGTGTGTAAGAAAATTGTGTCTTTGGTTCTATAATGATATTGTCTATATTTTATGCTTAAGTTCATGTATGAGCCTTTCTTGTTTGTGAACATGTTTTATTTTACTTTGTTTTTGTAAGTTTTAAGTATTAATTACGATTTGGGTTACCATGTTAGTGTTTTTTTTTTCTTTCTTCTAAGTTCTGTTATGTGTATTAGATTCTGTTATGTATTTTAAATCTTTATTTTGGATGCATCTTACATTATATCTCCTTTTTGAAATAATTTAATTATAATTAATTGTATTATTCTTTACAGCTTTGTCAATAAGAACAGTTTGTTTTGATAATAAAGCATATTTTGACTTTGACTTTGAAAGGGAATGTGTTCGGCTTTGTGGCACTCCTTATAAATAATGGTTTTTGAAAATTGGTCGAAGAGAACACGACACAGTCATTACTCCATGAATTTTCTCCAGCTCCAGGTAATGCTGATATTAATGAATGGTTTGATATCTTTATGGAGAAGCTGGAGGGGGGGCATTTCTGCAGCCTTTTTCAGACAAGACTTTCCTAGTTCCTTCTGATCAATGTAAAAAAATCACTTTGTTTAATGACTCCCTATGGGATATGTGGGAAAATTTGGGGTTCCTTAGTGACATATTGACAAATCGGTTCTGACCTAATTTTAACTGCCTAAACAACTCCATAAACAACAATTGGCAAAGGTTGAAGTTAATGATAACATGCAAATAACCTCCTCAAAAAAATATAATAAAAAGTATGTGGTAAATATTAAACAAATTCCATGAATTCCACTACTGGTTCTGACACAAACTTAACAGCACAAAACTTTAATGATTATATTGGAGACATCATCCATAACTTATTTAAACATAAATCCATTTCAGAATCTGAATGGGAGGGTTGTTCCAGGTGAAAGCTTTGTTTTCAATGAGGTATCCTTTCTCGAGGTTAGATAAACAGCCTTGTAAATAAAAATAGTACCAATATGAATGGTTTTAATGTCAAAGTAATCAAGACTGTTGTAGATATGATTTACATTCCCAATAACCTTAAAAAAGCCATTCTTGTTCCTATCTTTAAGAAGGGAGATGCCACACTGGATTCTAATTATAGCTCCATTTCCCTGCTTCCAATCTTTTCCAAGATTTTGGAAAAATGAATGGCTCTCAGAATAGCAAACTTCTTTGAGGCTAACAAGGAATACAATACAAAAATATACAGGGAATTGTATCTTTTTATGATATGCTTTTGTTTTTGACATAGTTCCATGCCCATTTGGGTTTTTTTTGTATACCTAATATATTTATATAGAATAATTCAAAAAGTAAAAAAAAAATGTAAGTAAGCTTCTTCTCTTCTCAGCTAGTCAGTTTGAATTCAGACAAGAACTGAGTCGGCATTCTCAACTAGGCTTCTCACATAATGCAGTCCTCTCAAAAACAGAAATATAATGCAGTAACTTTCTGTAATTTTAGCAAGAGCTTTGATTGTGTCACACACATCAATCTTCTAGAAATGCTGAAATTAGATATATAATATTCTAGATAGAAGATAGTATCCATCTGCTCAAAACAAAACAAGTCCTGTTTTGTTTTGTTTTGAGTTTTTAGGGCTGGGGTGATCTGTCGGCAGAGAGAGTAATTAACATTGGTGTCCCCAAGGGGTCAATACTGGGCCCTTCAATCAACAAATTGTTCACTTTTTACTCTCTTTCCAGATAATACATCAGTCTCCTGCAATGGAGACACATTGGAGACTGTAGATGAGGTTGTCTATGACACAGTCAAAGGTTGAAAATTGGTTCCTGAGAACCCAGAGAAAATCAAATTCCTGTGCATTCAGTTGGACAACAAACTGAAATTTGAAAATCATGTAGATTTGGTGTGTGGTCAGCCCAGGAGTGTAGCTTTTGCTTTGAGAGGGTTAAGCGCATATGTCTGCTTACTTTGCCGTGGTGCACTCAATAATGACTTATGCAATGCTTGTATGGGGACATTCAAGTCACGCATGTACAGTTTTTAAACTACAATGAAGAGCTGAAAGGATAGTTACAGGTCTATCTTACAGGGAGGGCTATAGGGCTACCATGAAGCTCTTGGGGTAATGACCTTTCCATTGGTCTACATACTTGACATTTATATTAAGAATAATAAAAAAAACATATTGTGAGCTACACTACTACAATACATGCAATAAGGAAAACATTGATATTACATAACATAGACTAAAGAAATACATAGAATGGACCGATTGTCTGGGAATCAAGTTCTACAATAAGCTTCGTATTAGTATCTTCAAAATTCTTTAAAAATAGCATTAAGATGTTTCTAATGAAAGATGCATTGTACTCCTTTGACACATTTTTAAAGTGTGATATATCTAATATATAAGTTTTAGCCTCGGTTGTAACTTATTTTATTTTTTAATGTTTTAAAGTTTCAAAAATAGTTTTATTCTATTCGATTACTAATATGTAATAAATTTATTATAATTAATTATTTAATATTAAAGTAGTAGTTAGTGATTTATATATTTTTTTGTACTCTGATGTGTATAAGTACTCTGTACATTACATTAATAAAATATTTGTATTTGTGTTTGTATTATACTTTAAGCATTAAGATATATTTTAAGTACTTAATTGAAGTGCTTTTAAAAATCAAGTACTTCAGCACTTGTGCTGAGTACTTATCACAGCTCTGCAATGACCCCAAACCAAAATTGTATAATCACAAAAGTTGGACTGTATCATTACATATGACATTAGTAGAACATTTTAACATTTTTCATATTTATAAAAAAGAAGACTGAAGTTGTAAATTTCTTCACTAGAAGGTCAGCATTGGTCCCGATAGCAAGTGTTAGATCCAGATGGAAATCCAAAAATAAGACTTTTAAAGGAGTTTCACTATGTATCCCCTTGAGATTGAACACAATTCTATGCCTTTAACAGTGAGATCTCTACTGGCCCTACTGTCATAGCAAATGCCTTTGTGCAAAATTTTAAGTCAATCATTGAAAACCCTTCTGATGAGAATTTTGATGGTACATTTAAATTTTGACAGTACATTTAAATTTTCCTTAATCATCAAGGTTCAAATTAAAGCCAGTGTAAATAAGTTGAAACCTAAAAATTCTACTAGTACTATCATGCAGATATCACTTAACGTTTCAAAGTAACTCAACAAATGGCAATGCAATCTGCAATACTTGCATGTTATTACTGCTAATAGTATTTTCAGTTTTTGATTCCTTTTTTTAAGATATTGGAAGAAAACCTTATACTTAAGCACTTCCTCACAAAACAGAAATAAAAACTATAAAATATACTAGGTACTCACACTAAAAACCTTATTTCCCAGTTTTATTTCAACATCACAAAACCTCTTGTCTCGTCTTAATAGGTTTAAATTTCCCAACAGTTTTGCAGCAAAATCATAACATATATTTTCACTTGGTTCACTTGATAAAAATTTATTTTTTTTAACATTAGGATTCTGAGGTTCGTTTTTCAACTTAAATAATTTAGTTGGGGCCATTGTTTATTTTCCCTTCTAAAATTATAGAAAAAACATACAGCTTTTAGCTTACAAATTATAATTAAGAAAGTACATTACACTATTTAACAAATTCTTTAGATTTTAATTTAGTTTGCGTCATACGTAGATAAATATTTAGACATTTCTTGAATTTATTATGATGATGGAAAAAACAAAAATTGATTTTCGTATTTGTTTATATTTTTTGTTGTTGGACAAGTCTACCATTTTTCATCAGCTGGTTTTATAGATTATTCGGTAAACCTCCTATTCCATGCCAACGTTGCCAGGCTCATTACTAGTTTCTAATATATTGGACGAATATAAACAAGGGTGTTAAATTAATAGTCCAAAAACCATGAAGGCACAGTGGTAGGATGCGCCAAATAAATTGCAAAATGAGTGTATTCTAATCCCTGTTCGGGCGGTTTCGGTTTGCCCTGATTAAACCTTTTTTTTTAGGTGAAGTTAAACATTGTATCACTATAAAACAAGGATTTTTTAACAAAATCTATACTGTTAGGTGGATCTGTCCCGTTACACCAAGTTGGACAATAAAACTATCAGTAAAGCCATATTTGTCAATAAATCAGGAGTTACACAAACGCCACTTTCTAATTAACCTCTTTGACCACGTGATCACCCCAACAAATATGAGGAACGATCAGTGCCGCTTCTTGTTAACAAATGGCCGTAAAACAAATGCTGGGCCCCCTCACACTCCGCGATGAAAATATGTTTTGTGTCAGTGTCGTGGCATTTCGTTTCGTCATCGTGTTTTCCGATCGTTCGGCAGGCACATTTTGGAAACTGTTATAGATAGGACGTTGAATTTGATGCACATTTTTAGAGGAGACACGGACTTACGAGATTTGCTTAAAAACTTCACTGTATCACGTTTGGTATCGGAGATATAATACCGCAAAATTGACCAAAAAGTTCACTCCGATGTATTACGGTAGCGGTCGCAGTTTTTTTTGTGTGACGAAACTTTCTGGAACAGTTGCCTTTCGGGTCCTACAGAAGCCTATTGTTTTTGGTTGAGTTTCGAACACATTTGACGATTTTACGAATTTTTTTCGTTCGAAAAAATGGTGTTTTCGGGCGCTTATCGCTCGAAGTGTGTGCGTCCTAGCGAATTTTTCCTTTAAAACATTTTTCATAGGAAATTTAAAGGACAAGAAAAACCTAAACGCATCTCTGATGGAAAAGTTCCGGGAAAGCAGAAATTATTGACAAAAAACTGAAATGTTTTAAAGAAATTTGCTTTTTTTTACATTTTTTCTATTTTTATAAAAAAAAAGTCCTATCGGAGAACTAATTAGTGCACAAACAGTTATATAAAATGTACTGTTTAAGGAGGATCCTGGAAGACATACAGGGGTTTGCAATTACGAGATGAAATTTACACCAATTTCCCAAAACTTTGTACATTTTTAACATTATCCTATATTACTCATATTAATTAATATGAGGGCCCGTAGAGCATTTTTTGCGAAATTGGATATTTTTGGGCAGATCGTGCCAAATGACACCGCACAATCCTTATGGGAAATAGCTTTCAGTCAATTTTCCTGAAAATTTGCTTTGTTGCAGTTCTTGACATCCTGATTAAAAGCTTTCACAGACACAACTCAATTCTGCGACTAGTTTTTGATATATATAGGACGACAAAGTTGGAATTTTGCCTCATCCTCATTTTATACAATTTTTTTGGTTTTAAATACTTAAATACGCGTTCAAATTAGTGAATTGCTTAGAATATATGAGATTAGAAGTTACTATATGTATTATTAAAAAAAACTCATACAGGGTGTAACTGTTTTTCTCATTCGTCGGTCGTTTTTTTACATATTCGGTCGCACCCGAAACACTAAAGTTCCAATTTTTACAAAAAGTTCAATTACGCTAAAACAAACAGTCAGAATCGGCTAATTGTTTAATACGTTTATTAAAATAAAATGAAGATATTACCGCAGGGATATTTATGTAGCGTGTAAAAGTGACACAAATTATTTATTGACCGGACCTTATCAGTAAATATATCTGTTATTATTTACCTTTCCATGGTTTTATTTTTAAAAATAATTAAAATGTGGCACTTTTACCGATTACCTACTTAAATATCCTTCCCTAAGAGGTCTAGATTTTCAGATGATGAATATGTTACAAAACGTGTGTTAAAATTGATGGCCGTGGTGATGTCAGCTATTTACAAATCTTTTCGATACAATTCTTTAATCTTTATTTAATTTTAATAAGCGTATAAAAAAATTAGCGGAATCTGACTGTTTGTTTTAGTTAATTCAACTTTTTGTAAAAATTGGAATTTTAGTGTCAGGTTCAGTCAAATATGAAACAAAAATGGCGGCAATGTGGAAAACAGTTACACACTATATGAGTTTATTTTTACTAATTCATACAGTAACTTCTAATCTCAGATATTCTAAGTTACTGACTTATTTGAACGCGGATTAAGTATTTAAAAACAGGCAATATTCCGACTTTGACGCCTTGTATATCGTAAACTAGTTGCTAGGTTGAGTTGTGTCTATGAAAGGTTTTGACCAGGAGGTTGAAAACTACAACAGAGCAAATTTTCAGGAAAATTGACTGAAATGCATTTTCCGTGAGGATTGTGCGGGGTCTTTGAAGTTTCTCTGAGGGTTAAATTACTGCAATTTTGCAAATTTGCTTTAAACGCGCAACTTTACCAGCAACTTTACTAACAACTTTACCCACTTTATTTGCCTACAAAAAGCTCTAATAACATTTCTTTCTAGCTACGTGGAAAGTGGGTGAAAAGAAAAAGTGCACATTTTCGGTCAAAAATCAATACCGACCGATATACGATGAAAAATGCTAATTGGCTTTCCCTAGCTCCATGCTAATAAAATTTGCGAAGGCCGTTGACGTCTCAGAAATTTGACGGATCAATTTCGATAAATGACCCGGCAAGTGGTTTGATCCGTTACAACAATTATAAAAAGATGTAAAATAAATTCTCTTTTTGTTTTTCTTGCCTTTTCAATCTAAAAAATTGGGGAACTCAAAAAACAGCCGTTTTTCATATTTTTACGACTAGTAACTTCACCTTCATGTTGGTATCTTTACATCATGAAAAACCATCGAAATACAACTTTAAAGAGAGACATTAATTCATGCGAATTTGGCAATTATGTATATATGTATATATATATATATATATATATATATATATATATATATATATATATATATATATATATATATATATGTTAAATCACTTTCTTGCCAAATTACTTTTTAAAAAATTATTTTATTACTCAAAAATACAAATTAAAATATATACATTTGAACTTGCAAAGCGTCGGTTCTGCTGATGAAGCTTTCTTGGTATAGACTTGTTTTCGTAAACAAGTAACACCTGCTGTTTATGAGAATAGGATGATCTACGTTGTTAACTGATATGTGATACTTTGTTATTGAGATAAGCTTGGCTTTCTGAATAACTGCGTTGGCGGATGATAGCTGATAGTCTGGGAACCAAGATTAGCATAACTTGTATGATGAAATAGCTGGTGCGAATAGATATATATATATATATATATATATATATATATATATATATATATATATATATATATATATATATATATATATATATATATATATATATATATATATATATATATATATATATATATATATATATATATGATATATTGTGACCAGCAACGAAAAGACTAATAGTTAAAGCCCTAACATAAAAGGCGGACAACAGCGCAACAAATTTAATATTGTTAAACTTTCGCCAGTGATGCACTTCACAGTTGATTCATGTTGATCGGCTTTTGTTTTAGGGCTTTAATGATGTTGCCGGCATCTAACTTGGTGCTAATCCGGTACCAACTCTCTTAGTGCCTCCGGGCTCCTCCTGGTGCCAATTCCCCTTATATATGTAGCAAAATATGCATAATTCATTAATATTCCAATGCCCATCAGCCACCATAATTTGTATCAATTGATACATTTTTTCTTTACAGTTGTAGCTCGATGGTTTTTTATGATATCAAGACATGAAGAAAAAGTTACTAGTCCAAAAAGTATGAGTCTTTTATATATGTTTGTAGTAGTTTCATACAGAACTAGTCAACTTTTATAAAAAACAAGAAATTGTAGTTAGAACGTCCATTTATATACATTTTGCTGTGAACATGAGAACTAGTTGTTCCTGCATTCTATCTGTTTATCTGCCCAGTCTTACATATAAAATTAGCGTAATGGCCGCTATGAAATGGGAGTAAGAGATGTGAGGGGATAGCTTCAAAGAAAAGTTCATCTCGTGATACTAGTAGTATTCTCAAGGGGTACCTAGTGGCAGCCAAGATGCATATCAAAGATTTATAAAGAGAGAATAATTTAAAAAGAAATTTGTATGAATCGGGGTGTTCCGGGAGCTTAGGTATAAATCATCTGGGAGGGTCGTTTCAGCTCTGACTAAGCACCAGGCGCAGTGCAATCTGGCAAATGGATTGTTATTTTTAGCCAATATTTTGTTTAATATAGATGCTGACGATAAAATAGTAGTTGATGATATGATAGGTATAGATATTTCAGGCGTTATGGACTTTAACATCAGGTCTAAATTGCTCTGAAGAGACGCCGATTTGAGTTTTTTTTTAATGTTAAGATTGCCCAAATTGCGTCAAAAACTCTCCTGAACACGCCTTCGTCTTATCATTGGATGATAGATTAGAGAGAACTCACATTAAAATGAAATACCTAGTTAAACAAACAGAATTTTAGAAAACTGTGTGGTTGGAGCATACTTACTAGTTAACTTTTTTATATATAGGGATCGGCATTACAACGCTTAAATAATTTATTAAATTATTGATTTATGCTACTGTTAGGCAATCGCTTATAGAATGACGTCAGAAACAAAAACGATTAAAATTTATGGCTCGCTAGGTTGCCAATAACCTGATTTTTAAAACTGTTGCCATATTTATTTTACGCTTAGCTAAGCCCGACCTATTTATCTATGCTGCCTATCACCTTTCTAAAGCCCGGTTTAATTTCATTAAGCCGGTTTACGTAAGCTCTGATTTAGTTCAGAAAATGACCACTAGTTGTGCCCGGCTCTATGTATAGAATATTAGCGTAAAGGCAATGGTCGCTATATGGTAGGATTTGGAGGAGTAGGGGGTTAGCTTGAAAGAAAAGTCATTTCGTGATACCTATAGTCTTAGGCAAGGTTCCTTGTCTAAGCCTATAGTACTCTCAAGGGACATCTAGCGGAAACCAAGATGCATTAAAAAGAAGAAAGTGTTAAAAAGATATTTGGAATAATCGGGGTAACCCGGAGTTTAGTGCTCGCCATTCGGATATCCCACTGATAACGTTTCTAAATTGGAATAAGGTGTAATTCATATGAGAAGGTCACCCCAGCTCTGACTAAGCCCAGGAGTAAGAGCAATCTAGCAAAAAAACTATTATCTGCACCAACAAAGTAATAAATGTGATGTTTTTTTTATGCAATTTAAACGTCAACAATGTTCTTATGTTTCAAGATTAAGCTTGCAAGTCTTTTCTGCATAGAGAAAAATCATAAGAGCTGGCAATAAATTCTAAAGAAGTATAGTCAACTCAACATTTCCCAGAAACAGAAGTGAAGCGCCAAACTTGATTTGACGTGAAACTAACTTCATTATATACAAAAATTTTAAATTTGTGAAAACATAGATAAGTCAACAAAAAAAGGAGCTATGTGCGAAAATTATCTACTTTTAAATCACAAAATTGATATTATTAACATTCTAAAGAACGTAGATAAAGAAAAATATTTTTCGGTTAACATAAAGTAAGCAAATATTTTTAAAATACAAGAGATTGATGTAAATCAGACTACTACTTTACATAAGATTACCTTTTTACCAGATAAAATGCTTTAATTTTTATCTTCATCTTGTTTTCAGTTTTCTAGAATTATTTGAAGCAGATACAAATCTTGGAAATGCACTGTTAGCAGATCCTGAAGTTTCAATAAACACTTGGAATGAGGCAGTAATCAATGTACAAACCGACTTACTTAAGGAAGTGGATAATACTTATACCTTAAAAAATAATGTTACCTGTAGAATTTATAGCTTACCTCCTTGGCCACACGTTTGTAGGACTATATTCCCAGGAAATGATGATGCGGATAAATTTTTACAAGTTACTGGTAGGTTCAAAGAAGAAATTTTGTTTTTCGTACTAACAATTTGTCAGACTTATGGGTCTTGTCTTATGTTAGTCTTACTTCTATTGTAAAATAAGGGTGTGCATTATATTAAATTCTAATTTACAAAGTACTTTGTTGTCAAGTGATTTAGGTTTAGGTAGGTACTTCCAATAGACTAAACTTAAAGTTAAAATCCCTTATATAATTTCTTCATGGAGATATGGAGAATATTTCTCAGGATTCCAAAACAGTAATGTTCCTCAGGGCTCAACTTGAAGCCAAGCTCAAGTGGTATTGTCCCATAATCAAGTATTCAGCGGGTTACATAGTAGTATTTTTGTTCTTTGATGTCTCTCAGATTGTGTGTCCCTCTGAAGACTATAAGCAGTGTATATCACTCACACTCAGCCCTATTCTATTCAATTTTGTCTTATACCTTGATTGCATGTGGTAGAGCTCCACACTTTGGGTGTGGGTTTGGTCTTGAGAACAGGGCCATAAGGGTTGTTTGTATCTTGGGATTCCAGAATGAGTAGGCTGGCATTTGTATGTCTGTGTTCTCACTCTTCTTTCACAGTACATTTATGATAACTTCTTTAGGTCAAGCAAACTGAGCTTGTTTATAAGAGTGGTAGTAACAGTCATGATTGTAATACCAAATATAAAAGAACAATCTGGTAACAACCTGCTGTAGATTTGGAGACTGTTAGCATTAACTGGATTTTATACTTATAGCCAGTTGGACAAAACTTTTAATTGTGTACTTAATAAATTTTGATTGACATTTAGAATAATATTCGACATTGTCAGTCTTATGTGGACTATCACACTCTGAGTGATCTGATTAGTTAATGCTTAGTTAAATGCTTTGTGTAACCTACCGTAAAATTTTTTAATACCTTACCGTATGATATAAAAAAAAAATTTTGGGAGAGAGATTAGGAAAAGTTTTATTGAAAATGCTGTTTCGAGCATTAATGAATATTTTAACTTCGATTTTAAATTTTAACTTTTCTGTTTTAATTTAATTTAAACATAAATCACTCTGTACTGTTAGTTGATATATGTTATTTTATTTGTACCGATTTGTGGAATTGTCTATTATATATAATCATTATAAAAATTTAATTTTGAAGAAAAGATATCTTAAAACATGAATATGCCACATTCAGGACAGTTTATTTTTAGGAACTGTGATAAGAATGTCAGCAAGAAAATTATTAGAATATCAGAGACAATACATTTGTGTTAAGTGTAAATACCCTATAACTGTGGAAGCTAAATATGATAAAAGAAACATTATTAAACAGCCAAAGAAATGTCCAAATCCTGAGGGTTGTACAGGTGAATGACTATTAAATTTAAGTATTTACAAGGGTTCCTTTCATGCTATATAGTTAGATTAGTTAAAATTAGTTCCCTATCCAAATTTACAAACATACTTTTGCAGTATTTTAATTGTACCTAAGTATAAAGTATTATTTATTAGGAAGAGGAAATATGATTTCTTAGTTTTTCTGTGTTTTATCAAACAGTATATAATTTGTTCACATTCTTTTTTGAGATTAATAGTATTTAAATTTTTATAATTACTATTAATATTAATGGCTATTGATATTAATGAGCTATTTACTCAAACTATGTTGACCAAGTTTTGAAACTGAATTACAATTATTAAGACAGTGATATAGAAAAGTAGTGTATTTATTGCTTGATATAACAAGAAAATAGTTTTATAGTTTGTTTCATAGCCCTTCCCCCAATCAAAAATCATAGATCTGCAGGATATAATTGTACTTATATAGGTGTGTGAATTTTAGCACATTATTTTACTTAAGGAATAAAATAGTGCTTAAATAAATAAATCAGGCACTAAATTATGTCTTCTGTGTAAAGTGCAGGTACGTACTGACAAAGTAGGTATCTTATAAAAATTAAAAATGATTAAAGTAAAATCATTCACTGGCACCATCATTGGGTGTCTTAAAATCTTTAAATTTCTAAAAATGTTAGTGTGATTCTTCTTTATCTTTTCAGTTTAGTTAGGTAGTTTTATACCCTTGCTTATTAATTTGCTGATTATTAGAATAGCACAAAATTATTATTTTGTTTAACATTCTAGGTAAAAATATCATTACTTTTGGTGAGTTAAGTACATACAACTGTAAAGATTATCAAGAAATTAAAATCCAAGAAGATCTCTCCAAGCTGGGTGCAGGAACTGTTCCAAACCACATGATAGTGACACTGGAAGATGATTTGGTTAATATTTGTAAACCTGGCGAGAATATAACAATTACGTAAGTGTAATTTCTTCAGTTACTTATTATGCAGTGTGTCCCTGGATGGAGATAAGTATACTTGTAAGCTCTATTATTCTGCATTTTAAAAAAAAAATTCATTTTTTATAAAAAGTTTTCCTTGCCTTGAAACTTTGAAAAGTAATGTTAGAATCTAACTTTGTTATGTAGGTTGTCCAAAAATTAAAAAACTCTGAAATGACCACAACAGTAAAGTACTCCTATTTCTATACTTTATGAAAGGTTTTATAAAGAAAGGTTATTTGGAATCGAGTTTGGAAAGGAATAGAGATTTTAAATACTTTGTGTTTATTTCAGTCCACTTGTGGCATTTTTAACAATTTTTAGGTAATCTAAACATATTCCTTCCCAAGAAATGTACCGAGGAAAATGGCAATTTTATAAAGTCAACCTAAATTTATCTAGATTCAATATTACCAGCCTTTATTTCCTTCCAAATAATCTTTTTTTATGAATTATTTCAAAAAGTATAGAAATGGG
Organism: Kuschelorhynchus macadamiae; assembly: GCA_030620095.1. Lineage (NCBI taxonomy): Eukaryota > Metazoa > Arthropoda > Insecta > Coleoptera > Curculionidae > Kuschelorhynchus > Kuschelorhynchus macadamiae. The sequence goes on from JAUTXW010001704.1 coordinate 209,861, forward strand.
AGTACTTTACTGTTCTGGTCATTTTAGACTTTTTTAATTTTTGGACAGCCTACATAACAAAGCCAGATTCCAACATTACTACTTCTTTATAAAAATAAGGATACTTTACTCTGAGGGTAATTTTAGATTTTAATAATTTCTGAATAATCTAATTTAATAAATTGACACTTTAAACACCATGCATTTTTAGTGAACCATATATATCTTGTCTAATATGGGTTCTTTAAATGCAGCAACTAATTTAAGAGTTTTTGATTATCATCTTGTGGAGAAAGTAGAGGGTGGTCATCAAGTGAATGCTATTTAAATGTACTTAGCAAAGGCTTTTGACTTACTGGCTTCTCCTAAGGAAGCTTGTAGAAATATGTTTGTCTGTATCATACATCGACTGGAATAATTCATTGATATATCGCAACCAAACCATCAAAGTTGGTAGTGATGTGAGATAAATGTTACCTCGGATGTATCCCAAGACTCTGTCTTGGGTCCAATTTTATTTATTATTGTTATATGCAGATTGTTTAGAACTAATTTGTGCTGTCATATCAGTAGATGACTGTTTAGTTTTACAAAGAGAATAAGATTAATTTGTACAATGGTGGGAGGAAAATTGTCATTCTGAAATGTAAAGTTAAGAGGGTTCAAAACTCAAACTCAAAACGCTTTATTGTCTAGAAAATTTTTATTTATTTATTCCATAAATGGGACTGGCCCAATTCTACAGAGTTCTACTACTAGTCAAAATTTAGTATCAATTTATTTTATTTATTCAATTTAGTACACTACAGAATCTACAAAAATTCTAAATGGTACTCTACTTAGCTTAAATTACAAGAAAGGAAGAAGAATAAGATAGACAACAAAAAAAACACCATAGGCCAGTTAACATACATTTAAAATCAACTATTAAGTATTCCTCTTAATGAGGTTTGACTGAGGTAAAAAATATCACAATGAGAGAAGAATCTATTATAGTTATAAAGTAAACGATCTGCAAAGGCGCTGAAACCATAATTAGTTCGGTGATATTGTTCATAGAATAATTGCAGTTGTCTAGTATGTCTCATTGGTACTAGAAATAAAATTAAGTTTAAAAGACTACTACAGTTCAATATACCGTTGACAAGTTTGTAGAGAAATAACAAGTAAGCATTTCTACGTCGACATTCAAGACTTTTAAAGCCACACAGTAAGAGCCTGGTTTCATAGGCTATGTTATTTAAGAGTTAGTTAAGATATTTTATAAACTTACTTTGAACATTTTCAATTCTATTTACGTGACAAGCATAAAATGGAGACCATATGATGGAACAATACTCTAAAATACTGCGAACTAAAGACTTATATAGACACATAAGCGCCTTTGTATCATTCGTGAGCTTAGTATGTCTTTTAATAAAACCAAGCAGTCTAAGTCCTTTCAGAACTATGCTATCAATATGAAGATTAAAAGACAAATCAGATTGAAAAATTGCTCCAAGATCATTAAATGATGCAACATTTTCAATGTTTAAATTATTAATAGTAGAGCAAGTTCTGACTGGATTCCGACATTTGTAAAATCGCGAAGGTATACACACGCTGTTAATACCTCCCAATATTTATCTTGTTCTTGTGGTTTTTAAATTTAAAATTGTATTGTATTTGATAGGGTTTTGTTTGTAAAAAGTTAGTGAAGTGATTCATGTAGTTATTACGACGATATAAGCAAAATCACCGACGTAAAACCTGAAAAACCAGCCTTATTACATCTTACACTTTTAAATATTTGTAAAATAATCGTTTATTGTTGCTTGGTTTCCTCTTATCAGCACTTAAAAAAATAGAACAATTGGACTTAAAAACTGTCTTCTGTGATAAGGAATGGTGTAGGTCTGAAATAAGGATTAGTGCTTTACTTCTATTCTTATTTTAATGTATTTAGTTCCTTTTTGGAATAAATAATGCTACATTAATATATTATTCCAAATCATTGAGCGTGGATTTATTGTTGGATGTATTTTCGTGCTGGCCTACAGATTTGATATCTGTTTAATGTTATACAAAATAGGTACTTAAGAGTTTTTGCACTGTTGATTGTTATTTTTAAACAAATTAATTGCTGGACATTTAACTGTATATATATTTACTATGCTCTTTGTTATGTTCTCTTGTTTATCCAAATGTACACCTTGCTTTTACTTTGGACTACATGTCTTTGTCTGATATTAAATGTCCTGATAAGTCCCAGGACGAGAAGCGTAGGACCTTGTCTTTTTCTTTATATCTGTCTGTCCTATAAGTAACATTTTTATTTACATCTAAGTTTTATAGACTATTTAAATAAAATAGTACATATAATAAGTAACTGTAAATATTTTTAATTTTAACTATTTGGCTCTACATAATTGATTTCTTTTATAATTTTTAATGTTTATGAAATTTTTTTAATTAGTTATTGCATAGAACACTTTTATACTCGCCAGGTACTGGACTTGCAGTGTTTTCTGACTATGGAGGCTAAATATAATTTTAAATGCTGTCAAAATAAAGTTTTTAACAATTTTATCTGCGTCACATGTTTTGGAGTTTTTCACCCCAGTTGCTTAGGACGGAAAAAGTATACAATATTAAGTCGTTATAAAGTATACTGCTCAGAGGAGTGTGAAGCAGTGGGACGTGATGGGGAAGAAAAGTCAAATAAATTTAGAAAGGAAATAGAAAAGCTGCAAGTTGACCTTAAGCTGAAGGATTCATATATACAAAGGAAAAAACGACTCTCAATTGATTTTGAATCAAGTGTGTGAGAAGTCGAATCAAACTACGAGAAACAAATTATCACTCAGAAAAAAATGATCGCGGATTTAAATAAAAAACTGGCAGAAATAAAAGAAAAGTGTAGTGTGTTAGAAGGTACCTTGGAGAAACATATTATAGCTTTGGAACACTCGAAGGGCGAAATAAAATATTTCAAAGAATTAAAGGACAGTGTGATAACTTCTTTAGACACCTTAACTGCCGATAATAAATGCTTAACGAGTGAAATTGAAGATCTTAAATGTATTATAAAAAACTTTGAAAACCTGAAGGCTCTAGCAGATAAATGAATTCAAACTGACAACACCACATAATCAAAATGGTGGACAACTGAAGCTGGCCTCCCTGGAAAAAAGGTATTGATTCTTACTGATGGATACGGAAAGTACTTATACAGACCGCTGAAACAACAATTAGGAGAGTGCCAATTGCAGTTAGTGTCTAAACCTAATGCGTCATTGAGGAGTTTAGCATTGGAGTGTGATGTTAAGGACTTTACCCAGAATGATTATGTCATAGTTTTGATTCAACCTAGCAAATTTCAAGTAACCTTGAATAATATTACTCTCTTATCAAACAAGTGTTTCTACACCAATTTGGTTTTTTGTACATTCCCTTTTAAGTATGCTGTTTCTAATATGTTGAAAGGAGCACTAAATTTGAATAACAACCTTTATGGTTATATTTCTAATCTAAGAAAATTCAGTGATAATGTATGTTTAGTTGATTTACCTAAACACATTTTCGCAAAACATTTTATTCGAAATTCACATTTTCTTAATAATTCTGGCTTAAACAATCTCTCTTCTGTCTTAAAAAAATATCTGAATGACTTCCATAACAAAAATTGTAACAGTGACAGTAATTTGAGACCAATACCTCTAAATTCTGATCTAAATTTAGAGACTGACGATAAGAACTCCGATGTACTAAAAGAAAAAAGTTTTTTATTACTGAACCCTCCCAATTCAGGGAGGGTACTGTAAATAGTAGAGTAGATAATACTAAGTCTGGCTTCTCTATGATTTTATTAAACATACAATCTTTAAGAAACAAATGTGATGATTTGCACGCTTTTTTAGAGTTTAATAATTTTCCAGATCTGGTCCTTATCACAGAGCATTGGTTGAGGCCTAATGAATGTTTTTATACACCAGATTATACCCCTGTATCTATTTACTGTAGGGAAGGTTTGTTACATGGTGGTACCTTGATTTTGAGCAAAAATAATTCTTACTTTAATGACGGCTTTGCATGTGCTGACAAATTTAATAATATGTTGGAAGAAAATTGCTTTGATTTTTCTGTTTCTTTTTCCAAGAAACTAAATCTATATGTCCTTTGTATTTATCGTCCACCCTGCAGTCAGATTATTGAGTTCCTATCAAAACTCGATACCGTTTTATCTCTAATTCCATCTTGCTGTAAACTGATTATCTCTGGAGACTTCAACATTAACTTTGAAGATAAAACTTCAACAAGCACTATTCTCCTATCAAACCTATTGACATCATATGGCTTGGTAATGCATGTTAACTCTCCAACTCGCTTGACCAAAACCTCGGTAACCACCATTGACTACTTATGTTCTAATTTAGATGTGTTGTCATGTAATGTACTAAATGTGGGCCTCTTTGATCACGAGGAGGTTTGTTGCAGTGTAAGTATAACTCGGCCCAAGATTAGAGCAAAACATAAATATGGTCGAATTTTTAACCATGCCAGTTTTGAAAACTTTCATAATTTGGTTCTTAATGTGAATTGGCTTGGTGCATCCCGATCTCCTGAACCATTTGCTGCTTTTCGTGTTGCTCTCTTGGTCATTTTTAACCAGGCTTTTCCTAAACGTTGGCTCAAAACCAGAAGCGTTACACGTAAGTCTTGGTTTACAAAAGGCTTATGGATATCTGCTAAAAACTTATCTCTCTTAATTACCTGAAAAAGTTTTTCAAACACGCAAAATTTGTGTCATATTGCAATAAATATCGTAATGTATACCGTAAAGTCATCAAAACAGCCAAAGATCTTCACTTCAGCAACAGACTTGAGGCTGCTAAAAATCGTCAAGGGGAAAGTTGGGCTATCATTAACGATCTACGGAACAAACCTAGCCACAAAGAGTGTGAAATTTCTGATGTCCAAATGCAACAATTTCTCACTTATCTCAGTTTCAGTAAAACTATGGTAAGATAAGGTAGTGCAAAATTCAACAGGGTTGATATTATCTATATCTAGATTAGAGTAATTGAAATAACAGGATTGAAAATGTGCGGCGAAAGCATTTGCTATATCATTACTGTCATAAAGTTCCTGGTCATAGTTCTGCATCACGCCAGGTAAGCCCGAGGAACTTTTCAGACTTTTCACATAAGACTAGAAGTGTTTAATATTTTCCGGAATAAGATGCTCTGTGTTACTAATGAACATGAAATAACACATGTCACTTCTCAACTTGACCTCCCGCCTGATGTTTGAGTAGATGTTAAAGTCATAAGGCAAACCAGACCTTTTATTCTTTTTGTAATATTTTTTTTGTGCTATAAGTTTACGTAATTCTCTGTCAAATCAACAGGGATATTTCTGACCCTTCACAGGTACACAAACATCAATACCCTCAAAAATAACTTCGTAAAACTTTACAACCATCATATCGACGTCAGAAAGAGATTTTAAAAAAAGTCCTGTCAGTATTAGTGTAAAAAGTATTTAGCTGAACAAAATTAGCCCTATCAAACTGATAGAAAGTAGACTGGTTAGTATTTTTGAGTTGGGGTATATGTTGAAAGCTAAAGTAACATTCAATAGCAGGATGATAGGAATCCATGTCAATTAGAGGATCAGGGCAGAGCAAAACCGAAGTTCCGACAAATTCGTCAGCAAAAATCAAGTCCAAAATTTGGCCGATGCTGTTTGGGTGCGGATTAATCTGATGTAACTCTAGGAAGAACATAGAGTCAATTAAGGTTTCTGCAGTAGGTGAATGCAGTGCGATAGGTATCAACGTGTCATCGTCATAAGACCAATGAATATGGGGTAGGTTGAAGTCGTCATACAAAATAAATTGATAATTCTCGTATCTATTCCTTAATGATTCACAGGTGTTGCAAAATGACTGATAACATTCTAGAGAAGAACTAGGTAGAATATATACACAACAGATAATCAGCTTTGCATAGCCAATACTCAAGCGAACCCAGACATCATCATAATAAGGCAAGATGGCCGCCGTTTAGTTTGTTTATATTTTGCGTGTGTGAAAAGTTGTGATTTTTATACTAAAATCGGCCGAAAATTTCGATTTTGACATTATAAGGGATTAAAGTAAACATTTTAAACTACCGCAAATGTTTGCAAAAATCTACAAGTAAATTTACGATGGTGGGCAGTGAAGACGTAATAGTCGGTGACTCGTCAAAAATTTGTAAATATTGTCAAAAAATAGTTTCTAATATAGTAGCTAAATGTGTAAATTGTGACTCAGTGTATCACACTTCATGTGCCTTAAGAATATCTGGATTGATTGCAGGAGGAAAGCAAAATTTGGTTAAATGTTGTTTGAAAGAGGATGAGGTTATGCAGGAAAAAATAGTATCTGATAGTGTTAAAAAGCTACTAGAAGCAAAAAATGAGATACAGAAAGTTAAGGATGACCTTATTTTAGAGCTGAAGGGAAAGGAAGTCTTATTGCATAAAAATATTAAACTTCTAGAAGACAAAATAGACTTTCTACAAAAACGTAAACAATACCCGGAAAACGTCGATCACGGACGCCTTGAAGGTTCGGAGCATGTACATTTGAATAATTTGTCCATCAGCAACCCTGGCAATCAACAATCCATTGGAATGGTGGAGCATACTACTCTCAGAAGTCAGCCGCTAAGTAGCCCTGGTCCTAGTGTAATTATGAAGAAAAAAGTGACAAATGATAATAGCCATAAAAGTATGAATCTTAATAATGTAATATCCTCAAAAGCAGTCAGTACCGCTCTCGAGCAGGTACAAGCTGCCACTAAATCCAAGGAAATCCAAGAACTAGCTCAACAACCCCCTGTAGATGATAATCAGGGTTGGCAAATTGCAAAACGTCGACAGAGACGATATGTGGTAGGGCGCAATGAAAATTTTAATGATGTCCAGGCTGTACCCAAATTTGTATTCCTTCATGTGACACGGCTTCTTCCAGGAACAAAACTGGAACAACTTAGGGCATTTTTGGAACCAAACCAAAAGGGGTTGAGTGTGAAATACACGGGTCAAAGAGACCTGAACACTATACATCTATGAAGGTCTCAATCAGACAAGAAGATTTTAAAAACGCTAGGAGGCGAGAGGTATGGCCTAATGGGGCCCTTGTCTCAAAGTTTTTCATGAAAAAGAGGATGCTGCCACACCAGATAGATCCTCAGGTTCAGGACTCATAAGTAGTGAAACACAAAATCATCTTCAGATAATTAATATTTATTACCAGAATGTACGTGGCCTTCGTACAAAGGTAAATGACTTATACAATAGCCTAATAACTGAAGATTATGATATAGTAGCGATTACAGAATCATGGTTGACTGATGGGTTTCATAGATAGATAGGTAGCTTTATTTCAAAACAATTGTAAAACAAAATAAACACTTATTACAAGTTTGAAATATGTCAATTAACAGTCAGAAAAAAGAGGATAAAATAATACAATTAAATAGTAACATTTAAAAATTTCCTATATAAAAAAGTCATTGACCTTATATGGCTCTAGATTACATAAATACTTGAAAAGACTCTTTCCAAAGTTTTTGCTATTCTTGGCATTTGTTATGTGAGTTGTTGGTAAGTTGTTGTAAAAAACTATACAGTTATAATGACAGCTATGCTCAGTAAGTGTCAAACTGTGGCGTGGCACGTTGTATCTGCCTATTCTTCTGGTATCATGAGCATGATTTATTTCAAGATGTTTAAACTTGCCTTCATATTTTTTAAGAAACATAATACACTCATATATATACAAAGCAGCAACTGTAAGTAGTCCCTGAGTTCTGAAAAGACCCCTGCAGGATGATCTAAAATTTAACTTTAACATAATACGCAATGCCTGTTTCTGTATTCTAAACACTCTTTCTGCCCCTGATGTGCTACCCCAAAAAAGAATGCTGTAGCGTATAATGGACAAGATATTCGCATGGTATACAGTGTTTGATACGTTTAGGTTAAGATTTCTTGATATTATTCGTAAAGAATAGCATGCACTAGAGAGTCTAGCACATAAACAATCTATATGGACATCAAACTTAAGTGTGGAGTCCAGTGTAATTCCTAGAATATTGCTATTTTCTCCAATCTCAAGATTTGTACCATCTATGTCAATTGAGCTTGGGACAAGTAGTTTTCTTTGAGATGTTTTAAAAATTATACATTTTGTTTTTTCAGTGTTCAGGACTAGGCGGTTGCTCAAGAACCTTTGCTTTACTTGTCTAAAATTATCATCCATTAAATCCATCAGTAATAGCATTGACCTATCTTTCAGAAGCAAGTTAGTATCATCTGCATAATTAAACAAAATATTTGTAAATTCGTGGTTTATTGTTGGAAGATCGTTCAGGAAAATCGCAAAAAACAGTGGTCCTAGGAAGCTGCCCTGGGGTACTCCAAGACTGATATTTTCAAACTTTGAGGAAACCATGCTATTATTCTCCTGCCTGAGAATGACTCTTTGCCTCCTATTACTCAAATATGATTTAACCCAGGACAGCACATTTCCCCTTATACCATACCGGGAAAGTTTATCCAAGAGAAGACCATGATCAAGGCAATCAAAGGCCTTTGAGAGGTCAAGGAATAGACCGGCTGCTACCTCTCCCTCCTCTAGAGCTTCATATATCGCTGTCAAAAAATCGTATACAGCGGTTTTAGTTGTTTTATTTTTCAAGAAACCCTGTTGAAAATCAGCGAACAAGTTCATACTGGAAAAAAAGCTATAGATGCGGTTGTGAAAGGCTTTTTCGAAAAATTTTGAGAAGGATGATAGGAGTCTTATTGGCCTGTAATTAGAAAGAATTTCATGGTCACCTTTTTTATAAAGAGGCAAGACAAGGGCCTCTTTTAGTTTATCTGGATAAATTCCAGTTCGAAAAGAGCAATTCAGTATGTCACATAAGGGCTCAGCTATTGCTTCAATGCACTTTTTAACAATGAAAACAGGCACCTCATCAGATCCTGAACTTTTTTTATTCTTAATGCTTTTGGATATATTTATTATCTCTGTAACAGTAACGTCAGACAAGTACATTGAGGTTTTCATACAAGGGAAATTGAGTGTACGTGGTGTGCTCAAATTAAAATCTCCTTTTTTTATTATTAACTTTGCGCTGTTGATGAACAGATCATTAAACTTGTTTGCATTAATTTGAAACTCACCTGATGGGACACTGTTCTTACATGCCTTACTCCCTGTAAGCTCATTCACAACCTGCCAGGTCGCACGACTCTTATTTTGTGCTTCGCTAATTTTTTTATTATAATGGTTATTCTTTGCAGACTGTAAGAGTTTGGCATATTTTGTCTTTAACTCCGTATAGATATCTCTAGCTTCTTCATAGTGTCTAGAGAGAATATAAAAGAGATCCAGCTGCTTCTTACATTCATCGATTTCTGGATCATTATAAATCACCCTATTACCAGGCTTAATATGATTTTTTTTTAATGGAAAAAACATATTAAAATAATATAAAAAAATGTTCAAAAATGTCTGCCACTTTAAATTTACATCATTGGAGTCATAAACATCTTGCCAGTTTTTAAGCCTCAAGGCATTTGTGAAAGAAAGTATGTCAGCATCTCTAAAAGTTCTTTTAAGGCAAGATTGTGTACCTAACCTGCACTCCAAATTAAGGTTCACCTCCTGGGCTAGGTGGTCTGATATGTGTGCATTATGCAACTTAGCGCTCATTACCAGGGATACAGGAGAAATCACATTATCTAGACATGAGCAACCATTATTTGTGGCGCGTGTCATTTCAGAAATACAAGGTTCTATATTAAATGTCTGTAGGAGATCTAGAAATAATAGAGTTTGCTTATTTTTGATGGAAAAATCAATGTTAAAATCACCTGCAAGGATTGGTGTCGCATTTTCAGCATTTACATTAATAAGAATCTCCTCAAGTATACACAAAAACAAATCCAAATCCCCTGAGGGTGGTCTATAGGTAACAATAAACACATATTTCTTTGTAATTATTGTAATTTCCCCAGCCGCAAATTAAGAAATTAAAAATGTTTGACATATCTACAATATCTGGACGTTCTTGAAGTTTAAGTCCTTCCCAGGCAAAAAGGGCAGCTCCACCATGTTGCTTTACAACTCTACAAAAGCTGGAAACCAGATTGAATCCCGAACTTTTTGATGATCGCTATCAAGTATACCGAAGGGACAGAAATAATGGTATGCTAAGAGGAGGAGGGGTACTTCTCGCTGTAAGAAAAGAGTATACTTCAGAAAAAATAGATCTACATTTTGATAGTGAGTGCTTACTTATAAAATTAAGAAAAAAGTTTTTACTTATGTTGTGTTTATATCCCCCCTAATGAGACTATGACATTTTATGAGCAGTTTTTGAATATGTTCAAGAATATCTTAGATAAGGATATTGAAATCTTATTCTTGGGTGATTTCAATATTCCTTGCTATGATTGTAATATCTGTGATTGTGATAAATGTCTTTTAGTAAATAATGTCTTACACCTTCATGATCTAAAACAAGTAAATTCAGTCTCTAATCATATTTTAAGAAAGCTGGACCTAGTCATTTCAAATTTAAACTTAGAAATAACAAAAAGCGACAATCTTCTAGTGCCTGAGGACTTGTATCATCCGTCTTTAAACCTAAAAATGTCTCTTCCCCTGGATAGTTTATTATATAAAACATTAAGTCATGTTTTACCTATGATTATTCTAGAGGTAATTTTTATCTCCTTTATCAACTTTTACTAAATGCTGACTGGAAGGATTTAAATGAATATCAAGATGTTGATGAATGTGTTGATATATTCTATAATAAGCTCTATATGTGCATCAATCAAGCAATTCCTAAAATGGTCAATAGTAATAGGCCAAAAAAAGGTTAGAAAATATCCAGTTTTCTTTTCATCTGATCTAATTAATAAAATTAAAAGTAAAAATAGGTTGCATAGGAGGATAAGAAATAATAGAGCTACTCCTATAGATATTATGGAATATAAGAGTATAAGATGTATAATTAAGAAACAGACCAAAGAGGAATATAAATTATATAATCAAAATATTGAAAATAATGTAAATATTGACCCTAGAAGTTTTTGGTCGTTTATAGATTCAAAAAAAAAGACGGAATGGAATTCCAACTGTAGTATCATATGCTGAACAGTCTTTCAATGATCCTCAAAACATAGCAGATGCCTTTGCCAATTACTTTAATTCGGTTTTTCAACAATCAAATATCCCCAGTAAATCGGATTATCAGGGTAATTTCTCATTTTCACATATTACTGAGGAACAAATAAAAAACAGTATAAAGAAGTTAAAGCCAAAAAATCTACCGGTAGTGATTGTATCCCAGCTTATATATATAAGGGATGTGTAGATATTTTTTCTGCACCTTTATCAAAGTTGTTTAATCTTTCTATCCAAGCAAATCAATTTCCTTACAAGCTTAAAGAAGCTATCATTACCCCTGTATATAAAGGGTCGGGAAAAATTAATTCTGTTGAAAATTATCAGCCAATAAGTGTTATAAATTCAATAGGGAAAATCTTTGAATATATTCTTTACAATGATATATTAAAAAACTTTGAGAATAGTTTTGTCTCAGAACAGCATGGCTTTCTACCTAGTAGGTCTACTAGTACATCTTACCATATTAACAGATATAGCTTCTGAAGCAATACAAAACAAATTACAATTAGATGTCATTTTTACTGACTGCGCAAGGGCATTTGATATTGTTGATCATGGTGTTCTTGCGGATAAGCTAAATATGTTTTCTAAGGATGCCTGTGTGTTTATAAAGTCCTATCTCTCATCTAGACACCAGCAGGTAAAAATAGGGAAAAGTTTATCTCATAATTTTGTAGCCTCATCTGGAGTGCCGCAGGGGAGTAACCTAGGCCCCTTGCTGTTCGCAATCTTTGTGAACACCTTACCTTCATGTATAAGATACTCACAGAGCTTGTTATTTGCAGATGATTTTAAAGTTTTTAAAATAATATCATCACCTGAGGATTGTATTGGATTGCAGCAAGATCTAGACTCTGTTGTGAACTGGTTTGTAGAAAATAGAATGGTTTTAAATGTTAGCAAGTGCCAATTAATGACTTTTAGTCGCAAATCTAACCTTATAAACTTTAATTATATGATAAACAGCTCTCCTGTAGTAAGGGAAACTGAATGTAAGGATGTGGGCGTCTATTTGCAAGCAACCTTAAAGTTTAATAGACATTATGAGTTTATTGTAAATAAGGCTTACAAATCTTTGGGTTTTGTTATTAGAAATTCAAAGTTTTTTAGAATCGATACTACTATTAAGCTGTACAATGCTTTAGTAAGGCCACACTTGGAGTATGCTGCTGTAATCTGGTCACCACAGACTGATGTACATATTAATATGATAGAAATGGTCCAAAAAAGGTTTTTGAGATACTTGTATTTAAAGCAATATAATATATACCCTCTTATGATATCATATAACACCATGATCAATACTTTTAAAATAGAAAAATTGAGTCAGAAGCGAAGTATGCATAGTGTTCTATTTATTTATTACATTGTAAATAACTTAAAGCATTGTAAATGTTCCTTGATTAACAAAATAAGATTTCATGTTCCTAAAATTAACCTTAGAATTAGGCAACCTAAGCTTTTCTATGTTGATCCCTTAAGTTGTTCACCAATCAAGAATATGGCTCAGGAATGTAACAACATTTTACAGAAGTGCGATATTGACATTTTTAACATCAGTGCAAATAGTATTAAAGCATATTTTAAGTAGGAGTGAATGTTATTTGTTATTTCTATTGTTCTTGCAATCTAAATGTGTTAATGCTTCTGCAAATTATTTATTGTGTTTTAGTGTCTTTTACTTAACTGTTAGTGCTAGTTGGATTTACTTTTAATTCTTAGTCTTAGAAATGTAAGAATTCTATATACATTCTTATTTAGTAAGTAACCCCTCTTCCATTATAATTACTTTTTTTAAGTGTTCTGTAAGAGTATAATAAATAAAAATAAAAAAAATAAATAATAGGTACATAAGGGAGTGCAAATGAGAGAAGCTTGAACATTCTTAGAGGTTGTGATTAAAACTCCACCGCCACGCTGACAGTTAAGTTTCTCATAGCTTCTGTCTTTACGAAAAATACTATATCGGACGTCAAATATCTCAGAATCCAAAAAGTTACTATTTAGCCATGTTTCAGGTAGGATTATTATGTCGAAGTCAGATGAGTGAGTGCTTGTCAAAAGTCGATCAGTTTTTGTTCGAAGACCCCTGACATTTTGGTAATATATAGCTAATTTGCTTTGTTTGATGATTATTGAAAATTTTGATGATTTATCCCTGTATTATCCAGACTGCTATCAGACTGAACCAAGTTACCTGCCTCACCCTTGTATTGTTGAGAAGATATTTGGTTACAAATATGATGTATCAGGTGGTATTTGTCATTAAAGTTTAATAGTCCAGAAGAAGTCACGCATAGTAAAGGTAGGAAGTATAACCCTGCTGTTCCTTGCCTCTCAAGTTGTCTAATTATTATCGAATTTTGTTCCTGAATGATTTTATTAAGAACAGGCCTATTGAAGTGTAAGGGCGGACCTATAAGTATAACGTTGGTATGAGAGCAGAGGCTTAAAAGGCCGTTGATACTTTGTTCTTTGGGAGGAGCTCCCTTTAGAGGATTGTATGAACCGCAAAGCATGATAATGTAATCATTTTTTGTAAAGTTTTTGGATAGAGAAATACAAAGCGAACAGGAGTCATCGAAGCTTTGTTTCCTGGACCATTGACAGTTAACATCGATTTTGCCTTTCATGCATGATTTTAAAAGGGTGACAAAACCGCGAGCATTTTCGTCTCCGACAACTAATATTTGATGATTTTTCTTTTGAGTAAAATTGTGACCACCTTGTGAAATTGCAGTTCCAACATCCTCAGTTACGTTAGTGACTTCAGACTTCTTTTTCAGCTCATCATTAAGCCTCTGAATTTCTTTGGAATAGACTGATATTCCTTATATCTTCAGTGAGTGATGAATTTTTCTTAGACATCTCGATAATGTCTTTATTAAGTTTGGTTATAGCGTTGTGCTTTTCCTTAATTCGTCCAAGAAATTTTTCTTCATTTAGATACACCTCATCGGTAAAGTCCTGTGTTCTTTTTCGTTCTCTTACAAAATGTAAATCTTTAGCTTTGATTTCCAAATAAGCTTTAGCCAGATCGTCATTTAAATTATTAATTTTTTCATCGTTGTCCGTCCTAATTTGGTCCAACTCTACCTTCAATTCATGAATCAATTTGTTTTTTTTCTCGATTTCCAAAAGATAACGCCCTAAGTTGTCTCCCTTTACGTCGGCCTCTTCACATTCAAGAGAACTATAAACCCTATGACCCTTTACAGTTTTGTGAATTTTCATTCTCGCCTTATAACTAGGATGTAAAATATTGTAACAAGTGATACATACGAAGTTATTAAATTCTTTTTTACAACACCGAAACGTTTGATCCATTATACTCTTATTTTTCGTGACTTAAGTTGTATTAAGACAAATATTTGCGAATGAAGTACGCTCAAACAAATTTAAAGGTGCTAGTCAATAATAAGTACAAAGTATAAAACAAAAAAGAAAAAAAAATCAATTAATACTATCTTAAAGCTACTCAAATTCAAGAGACACTGCTCCCCTACTCAGTTCAGAAAGCCAGTATCCCCAGAAAAAAGCAGCAAATAATTACACTATTTTATACAAATTTTAATCACAATATAAAATAAACTTAAACAGCTGAATTAAATGAATAAGAATGAAATACAATATCTTATCAGCTAATTTGCATGTTTAAAGATAACGTTGTAGTAAGCGATAAAAGATCCGTTTTTTTTTTTAGAATGATTCTTTCAATGTTTGAAATTAAATACCAAAAATGCAGTTCTATTTTTTCAAATAATTCGGCTATTTGTGATGCAAAATTCGTAACGTTTATAAAAATATGTAGTTTTTCATCAGCAGCAAAATGGTACCAATCACATTATAAAGAATAAAACCACTTAAAATCCCCTTAAAATTATACACAAGAGCACAACATTTAAACACACACACATGCTATTAATCACCAACACGCATTTATGTATATATATATATATATATATATATATATATATATATATATATATATATATATATATATATATATATATATATATATATATATATATATATATATATATATATATATATATATATATATATATATATATATATATATATATATATATATATATATATATATATATATATATATATATATATATATATATATATATATATATATATATATATATATATATATATATATATATATATATATATATATATATATATATATATATATATATATATATATATATATATATATATATATATATATATATATATATATATATATATATATATATATATATATATATATATATATATATATATATATATATATATATATATATATATATATATATATATATATATATATATATATATATATATATATATATATATATATATATATATATATATATATATATATATATATATATATATATATATATATATATATATATATATATATATATATATATATATATATATATATATATATATATATATATATATATATATATATATATATATATATATATATATATATATATATATATATATATATATATATATATATATATATATATATATATATATATATATATATATATATATATTTTTTTTTTCTTTAACCATATATAAATATTTTGTATATATATTTATATATATTTATATATATATATATATATATATATATATATATATATTTATATATATATATTTATATATATATTTATATATATATATATATATATTTATATATATATATATATATATATATATATATATATATATATATATATTATTATTATTTTCTTGGGCATATGTAAAGTCTGGAATTCAGGTAGATAAAAACGAGACAATTTTTTCTTTTTTTTTTGTATTTACTTAGATTTTCATTGCTTTAGCAGCTTTTAAAGGGACACAGAGGAGGCTAATAGGTCTAAGATCATTAAGAGAAGTTATTGGCACAGAAGGACTTTTTGGAATAGGTCTCACGTAAGTTGTTTTCCAGAGTAAGGGAGTTGTAGCATTTTTGCTGAGATAAGTCCCGCGCCGTAAGTATGTGGTTTCTGTCTTGAAACCAGTAGTTTAACTTGTTCGACAGTGCAGGGTCTAAGTTCGAATCTACAGTTGCCAAACTGTGAGTTCCTAAGTTGTTTAACATAATCATCATCAACCTAGAGCGAATGAGATGAGCCAACAAAATGCAGGTTAATTTCATCTGGAATAAAAAGACCATCGGGGATCTTAGAAGATTTGTTAGACTTAGAGATACCCCATTTATGAAGGTGTGACCAGATTACCTTTGAGTTGTTACAAGACTTGAATGTAGTCGAAAAGTAAATGCGCAGTTCCACATTTAAGGCACGATTGTAATAATTCCATAGACCGCAGAAGTAGGCCCGATGAGCAGAATTTCGCGATTTGCGAAAAGCGTGACATAATCTAAACAACCTAAAAAATGTGCTATGCTATATTAGGATTACATAAAGAATATTTTGATTCTGTTCAATATTGCCTTATGGGGTAGAGCCAGAAAGAACTGTTGGTATTCCGGTAAGCGGGCTACGGGAGTCTCTCCTCGACAAAGGGAGGCTAAGTCATCATATTTTTTCTTGGATATTTTTTGAACTTTGTTTAACTGAGGAAGTTCCAGATCTAATATACTACCTTGGGCACGTTTCAGAGCTATACTGTCATATTCACTTTCTAAATGGCTGTTCTTAAAGAAGATTTTAAATACTGAGTTGTACTTCACTATCATTTCCATTACACGTTCCTGCCGGCTGCACTGGTCCTAACAGTTAAGACTAATTCATCTAGAATCTTGCTAAATATTTTTCTGAAAGATAGGTCCGAGTAAACGTACATCCTTATCGTCCTAGCACGGCAAGAATGAGATTCCACGGTAGGAAATCTATCGATGTGCTTATCAATTTTTTTTTCTGATAAGTTTCTCTCTCTACTTGCAATCCTCATTTCTTTGTCTACCTCCTCTAGCATCTTTCTGTAAAACTCCGATTTCATTTACCTTGGACAATGTAGTTCGGGCTGTACGTTTAGATATGGACGGGGGAATTCAAAAATAACTTTTTACAAACGAAGCATTTATTGAATACCCTAAAAGTGTACATTATACAAGATTTTTAGACAGCGATTTGAAATCTTTGAAGTCACTAAATTGCATTGGAATCATAGAATTTCCAGTACAAAAAATAGCTCTATTGATAGCACTGTGGGCTGAATCGCTTTCGCTTTGCCCATGATTGGAAGCTTACTTATTGAAAGTAGTAACATTGACGCCATGATGGAATTTTTATTTTGTCCAATAACACCCATCTGTGAATATTATGAATTTATTCCCTTTTTGCTGTAGTATTCCAAAACTTGTGACATGCCTGTTGCTATTTCTGAGGAACCGCGCTTGCTAACCGCCTCGTGCCAAACAAAGCAGAAACACTCTTTAGTGACTAAATTATAAAATGTAAAATTGTGTTGCCAACCGGTTTTTATAGAAAATAACGCTCTCGTTGGAAATAGGTAAGTAAATTACTTGTTGCAAATCGAAATTTCCACACATGGTAAATTCATTCTCCTTCGCTTTTTGCTTACATTCAGATTTCAATTCAAGGTCTCTTATCTTCTCAGCTATGTGAATATCATAGCAAGTTTTCAATCCTTCTTGTACCTTTTTATCACCTTGCCTGTAGGACAAACACAAAGAGCATTGGTGTTTCTTAGGTAAGTGAAAAGATAAGTGTTTTGTTTTGAAATTTCCTCTGTACGTTGAGAAATTTGGCTTCTGAGACGTCGACCCGATTTGCTTAAATTCATCTAGAATCATACTAAATATTTTTCCGAAAGATAGGTCCGAGTGAACGTACATCCTTGTCGTGCTATGACGGCAAGAATAAGATTCCACGGTAGTAAATCTATCGATATGCTTATCATTTTTTTTCTGATAAGTTTCTCTCTCTGCTTGCAATCCTCATTTCTTTGTCTACCTCTTCTAGCATCTTTTTGTAGAACTCCGATTTCATTTACCTTGGACAAGGAAGTTCGGGCTGTACGTTCAGATATGAACGGGGGAATTCAAAAATAACTTTTTACGAACGAAGCATTGATTGAATACCCTAAAAGTGTACATTCTGCTATGCTGTCTACGTGACTTAAATTCATTGATGGTCTTTCGTTTAGTAGGTTCAATTTCCATATGCTGTATCAAAAATTTTCTCTGCCTTGTAATATTACCTAGCCCATAGTACTCTTCAAACTTCGATCTATCCTCTTTGGTAATTCATATGCATTGCTTGCCAAATTTCTCACATTTTTGGTAATCACCACGAATTTGTATTGATCTGGGAGAGACACGTTTCTGTGAATAAGAACTGATCTACTCTTTACCTACATCTCTCATTTTTTTGGCAACTTTTTGCTTATTAGTTCTGGTTCGCGTTGAAGAAAAATTTCCTTCCTTCTCCCCGCCTTCCATTAGAAAAGATTATGGATCCCTGGCCTCTTGAGTTTCTGGTTCTCTCACAGGACTACGTTCTAATTTATTATTGGTAAATCTTAATAATAATAGTTTTTATTTGCACATATAACAAAGGTCTTCGCATCGTCAAAAATTGTACATTAAATAAAATATATAAAAGTCGATATATCCAAATAAAATAAAATAGCTTGAATTACAAAAGAGCAGTAAAAATATTACACTTAAAATACATTACCAATAGACAAAGACTAATTGATATGGCACAATCACACCACTAAGTTTAAAACGAAGGTCATATAGGCCTTGTCAGGTACTCAGTAACATCATAAGGACTTATATCAATTAATAGATTTCTTGCAGTTAGTTTGAACTTACTAATTGGCATACTTTTTATTGTGTCAGATAAATGATTAAATACAGAAATAGATATATTAAGAAAGCTTTTGTGTGTTAATGTTAACCTATGTTGTGGTAGGATAAAATTGTCTCGGGATCTCGTGTCATACCCATAGAGATCGAAGTGTCTAACCAGAATATGTTGATGGTCTTTAACATAGAGAAGACATTGGTAGATAAATAAACCTGGACCAGTTCAGCCTTTCATCCAAATTTACTCCAAGAAACTTGGCACACGCCAGTGATTCACCACCAGAGTGATCAGGTTTTAAAGAAAAATGCAAATATTTCTTTTTTGCTATGTTTAAGCATAATTGATTGGCCGAGAACCAAGTCTACGCCTTGCGGCAGCATATTCAGAGCAGTTCGCTGTATCTTCAATAAAATGGTCCCAGCAAAGTAAAATTTCACAGCGATGACGGGCAGCCCAAAGTGCTTTTTTGCAACGACCAACTTCAAGGCCCCAAAAGCAGGATCTGCATCTGCATAAACTGGTGACAAACTAGAAGATCAACCATATGGTCTCTTGAATTGATATTATCTTCATGGGCAATTGATTGTTGAGTGCTCTTTTTAACTAATTTACTAAGTAATATATCTTCCTTGTCAAATTTACTTTTCTGTAACAATTTACTAAGTGGAATATCATCTTCAGAATCACTATGTTTACCCTCTTCACTTAACACTTCCACAGCTAACACACGTCCACGGCACAATTTTTTATTTTTAAACATTTTTACTGTTTTTTTTTACAACAAATCTATTACAATCATATATGCTACAATTCATTTGCTGACACTAAATTTCTGCTACCATCTTGCCATAAGAATAGCACATAAATTTTTACACCTACAGTAACGACACTTGGTGAGATTAAAAAGTCATGCCTAGTGTAATATTTGAGCAGTATAACTCAATTTCGCATTTTTTGTCAGTTACGTCAGTTCGTGTGTTAGATATATAAATATATATATATATATATATATATATATATATATACTAATGACTATATATATATATATATATATATATATATATATATATATATATATATATACATACATCCATACATACATACATATACATATAAAACTTTCATATTTCTAAGTAATATTGGATAACCAGGAAGATCTACAAGGATATTCATCATTGACATCATTTGATATTTATAGTAGGGGTAAATTCTTTATAAACAATTTTCGTTTTGCTTTCAATCGAGTTTATAGTACATCATTATAATGTTGTTTAGGTTTTCAATAGTGATATATAAATAAATACAAAAATGTATACATGTAAAAAAATGAATAATGCCCCCAAAGTGATGCTCATCAATTAATTAACATGCTGTATAATTAATGTAATAAGTATATAACTTTTATTTCATATATTATTTCTTTAACGAGTCTCAGCATAATGGGTGGTACAATAATGTCATATGCTGATGATACAGTGGTGATTTTTACAAGGAAAACTTGGAATGAGGTCTTAAAGTTTGCTAAAATAGGTATTTCCAAAGTTAAACATTGGTTAGACTCATTTATGTTAACCCTAAACCTTAACAAAACAAATTACATTGCTTATTCCTTAACTATGGCAAACCGCTCAGTCTTTTAAAGCATAATAATTGCGGCTGGGAAAATGAAATAATGGAAGTTGAACATACCAAATATCTGGGAGTTATTATTGACAGACATCTAAAGTGGAACCACCACATATTTAAATTAACTAATAATATTAGGAAAATAATCCATAAATGTTATACCCTGAGCGAAATAATGGGGACAAGACTTTTGCTTGGGGTATATAAAGCCCTGGTTGAATCTTTAATAAGATATGGAATAGTGGTTTGGGGGAGTTTATATAATAATGCTCTTAAACAGCTGAATGTTGTTAAAAATTTTATCTTAAAAATTATTTATAAAAAAAATAGAATGCATCCTACTCAGTTATTATATTCTAGTGAAGTGCTCAATGTCGGATCTTTATACATTCTTAATGTGTGTACATTTTTCGAGAGAACTAAACATTTAAAGAAAACATATAAATTACTCTTATACTACAAGGAGTAAGTCAAATATATCTTGTAATACCTCAAAGTAACACAAGCCTAACATGATACCTCTTCAAATAAGAGTACTATGTAAAGTAAAAAAATTTATCTGCATGTAAGGCTTATATAACAAACAATAAACAGTTATTTCGTAGACTCTTTAACTGAATGTAATAATAGAGTTTTTTACAATATAGATGTGATGGAATTTTTAAACTTTTTTAATAAAATATACATGTTTATACTCGTGTTTATACAATATAGATGTATTTGAATTTAGAGCATATATTTTGTAATATTCCATGTTGGACTAAAGAGTTGTGACATGAGCTAATCTTAGCTATAAGTATAATTACTTTTTTTTATTGCGCACATACGGTTGTTTAGTCAACTAGGTGCGCACACAAAAAGGTTTTTATTTATTATATATTAAGTAAGAATTGAAACACATGTATACACTTTATTTTGTAAAAAAAATTACGTAATATATTGTATTTTATATAATTTTTTTCCTTAAGCTGTACTATTATATGGCATTTTTATTTGGACACCTGGTAAATACTATAGGTTGAAAAAAGTTTTTTGCTTGCAGTGGGATTATTTGCTTTATTTCATTGTTTCAGTAGTAGACTGACTAGAAATAAACATTATTTTTTAATAATAGAATATCTACCAGTCATCGTCCAGTTATTAGTTATTGACCACTACTGTTTTCAGAATATGCATAAAAAATTATCATGTAATTTTATGAATTTTTATGATCAGCTATTATTTTTATTTGTAGAAAATTTTAGATATTAATAATGGAAGGCTGGGCTAAGCACTGATATATAAATTTTTATTCCTACAGTTTTCATGGAAACTTTCTCCAAAAAACAAATTAAAAATTTCCTATTTTGATTTTTAAAAAACTTTAACTAGGAAGATCTACAAGGTTATTTGTCATTGACATGTCATTTGACAAGGTATAAGGTGTCATCCAGTTTATATAATAACATTTTAATCTACATGGTGTCTGGTTATGTTTAATATGAAATCTACAATCATCATCATTAAAGATATCAAACAATTTTAGGAACAAAAGTTTTATGGTTTTATTTGTTCCATCAGGAGCTATAACACAAAATTAATAATCGAAGACAGGATCAATATAACAGGTTTGATACCCTTCTTTGACAATTAAGGAAATTGTCAAGTGCTCTTAATTGTTTTAAAACATAAAGGTATCAAACCTGGTATATATTTATATATAATCAACAAGAACATACCCATTTAATGAAACAAATTTAAGCATTAAATTTCAAAGAAAGCTCCTTAAGGTTCGTTAAGTTTATCATTTTTTTTATTTTTTAAGTAAATTTTCAATTTGTTTTATGCACTATTTATGTAGTACAGCCTTAACGGCTGTACTTTGTTTGTAATAGACCGTTGTTTTTGTATTCGTTAGTAGAATTCGAAACACGCCAGAACATGCAATTGATATCTTCGTTATTTAACAAGTTTAGGGCAGAACGTGCGAGAGTAGTATTTGTTTGATTGTTTTTTTCTCCGTAAACTCTGTTACTTTGAGTTTTTTCGAAAAAATCATGAAAAAATGATTAGATTCAAGCAATATATTCAATGGGTGTGAAAAGAACGTCTTTAGATCTAAAATCTAGTATTCCCACATTTTTAAAATTATGAAAATAAATTCGGCACGCCAAAAAACACCCCTAGAAAAATTTTGAGGGTCGATTAAAAATTAGGTCCGAAACAACTGGAAAAGCAGTGGTTCAACAAAAAAAAACGTAACTCTCGATTTTTTTCTCCTTTAAGAACAAAGGTAGTTAAACCTTTTTATAGATCTCCAGTATGTTTTGGCTTTCAATTCGCATACAAGCAGTATAGTCAATCTTTAAAAGTGTACGTATGCACCGCGTCCTGTTCTACATTTTTCGTTGTATGATTTTTTTGTTACATCGCCCAATTTTCGAGCTACCGATGTTTCTTTAATTTTGTTTTAAGTACTATGCATCTTGGCCTGGAGATATTTTGAGGTCAAAAATTGATTTTTTTTCAGTCGAAATTGTCATTTTTTTGCATTATTGTATTTTGTAATTTTTAGCCTCTATAGCTTTGGAGTATTTGAGATATTTTTGGTATGACAAACAGAGTTTATTAGGCAGATTCAATAGCAAAAGAGGCCAATTATTACATTATATGTATGTTATTTTGTACCCTTTGTACAGTTACATTTATTTTAAATTTCATTTTAATTAGCATAACATTAAAAAAACACACATTTTCAAGATCAATCTAAAATTTGTGGCTACCTTTTGTGTTGTCTTAGTATTTGACTTTTCTGAATAGCATTTTCCAATAATTTTTGTTCTAGTATATTATAAAAATTTTCAGTATAGAATGATATTTTATATGATATTTTTATTTTGATATTTTTCGGCGCTTGAATCCTCTAAAATATGATATTGTACCTATGTAACCGAGAAGGAAAAAGAAAGTCAGATGGTTTTCATTTAAATACACATATCCCGTATTCTATGAAAGCAAATCAAAACCTTGAAACATTTTTATAACTAGATTTCATATAAGAATAGTTAAAAAGTTCAGCTGAAAGCTAATACGATTCTTGTTCCATCTTTATTATAGACAAAAAATGCTACTAAAATGGAAAAAACTGGTCATTTTTGTCTTTGAACACTTATTTTATTATTTATTTATTTACAAATACGTTAAATACGTCAAAAAGTTAAAAAGAAATCAGGACTTTCGATTTAAAAGAAAAACTTATCTCTGAAACTTTTTAAGCCTTCAATCTAAAATTTTTAGGGGTTTAGTCATTTTAGTCGGTGGAGTTAGCACAAAATTACATCAAAATATTTCACTTCTTTGTATCGCTATTAGATTTTCCACAGGGCTTGCGTACATAAACCATTAGGAGACACTGGATCAAAGGTCACGATTCCTTCGTGATGACGCCATCAAAATAGGCGTTGTGACGTGGACACAGGTTGGGAAAAATGTTATTCCCATTACCGATTAAAATATTGTGATGTGAACTATCACTTAAAAGCTCTTAAAAAAAGCCAAATAAAGCATGTTTTTAATATTTTTTTTCTTGATATTTTAATATTTTTTCTTGGACAAACGGTATAAAAGGTATCGCAGCGGTAAGGTGAGAGTGATTCAAGATAAATAAATTAATGTCTTATTGACGGATCAGGCATTTAAAATTTACAAGTAACATAAAATTCAAAATAAATACATACTTTAAAAAAAATCGACAAATTTCCTTTACCCGGAATTTTCCTCGTTATGATTTTTTTCCATTTGTTAGGAATAGTGAAGTGTGACCCAATTTAGTTCAGTACATGGTCACAGTGTATGTGCGTTACATATACTTGTTTTTCAAACATTTTTATTGGGCACCATTTGGTTCTATCATATTGGATTCCTACCAATATTTTACCAATTTCATGCCACACTTGACTTGACTTTTGGACATAATTTAAAATAAATTCACTAAGTAGTTTTTACTTTGACACATACCACCATTTTGTTACCTTATGTTGAATTTGTATTAATTTAACCCATTTTCATATTTAATTTATCTACAAAATTTAAAGTTTATCTCAGTATCACAATTTTTGCACCAAAATTGGAAATTAATTTAATATGTGGTATGTACAGCCTGATTTTTTAAATATTTTATTAGACCGCTATTTTATTTTGCTATCTTGATTTCATATCAAAATAGTACTTGATGTTTGTGCAAAATTTGAGATGATTTCAACATAAGGCTTGATGCTTGTGCACAATTTGAGATACATTGAATAAGCAGTGTTTTAATAATTTTTTTTAATATTTCACTAGGCCACCATTTGGTTTTGCCATATTGGATTTTTACCAAAATGTTACCAGGTCATCCCCATATGACCCTTAATTTTTTACTAAAATTCGAAGTCAATTGGGTAAGTAGTTTTTTAGCTATGCCCTCAACAGACAGACAGACCGACGGAAGTGAGAAAAGATGTTTTTTGGCATCTGGGGATCCTGAAAGGTGAAAATGTGAAAAAATCTCGGAGGATAACCTATGTCCTTCGTCCAACTGACCAATTTAATGACGTCGTGATAAAGAGGTCCTGAGTTCTGATCTATTAGCTCCCGGCGTCCGCGGATTTTTATTCCTTAGCATGTATATAAGCCCTAAACAAAATCTCATACTGTTAGTCGGAAGTGAAATTTTTACGCTCGATAAACTCGATTTGACACTGACTATATGTACAGTGGGTAATAAAAACATCTAATTGCATAATATTGCTAATATCAGTATTACTAATTATTGCTAATAACAGTATTACTAAATCTGATGGGCATCACTCACATTCACACAACAATTACAATATTTTCGAGTGGTCGGCGTTTTCTGTCTTCTACACCATTTTTTCTAAATAGCGAAACATATTTCTCCGAAGTTTCCAGTTTCGTTAATATTAATATAATTTTCATATAATGATTCTTCATTGATATCAGGTTTTAGATTTATATTAGGATCAATACTGATATTTCTAGTGTTATTTTAGTGGTTTAGTCACAAGGAGATGGTCCGAATTTGATAAAGGAGCAAGAATACTTGTAGACATTGTTTTAAGGGCCAATCATATTCAAGTTAATAGTAGTACTGGATTATTGACAGCTATCTCAGATGAGTCAAAACAATTTTTTGACAGTTTTTGGGAAATGCACATAAATGAACCACTCGTGGGAAGAAATATTATTTTAGGATCTATTTCTCCAGAGGTAAGTGAAGTCCAATTTTTCCATATGAAAGTAGTTCTTTACTGTACGGTGCATAAAACATGGGATTATATTACAGTCAAAGTGTAGTGTCCACACTTTATAAAATCCTAGAATTATTGTTCAAAAAACGCAGGATCCAGTTTATTCAAAAATATATAAAATTTGATATGTTTCAATATAGTTTTTAGGAACCGAGTGGTACTTTGTATGCTACCATGGATCTTGTTGATTATATTTTTACTGCCCTAGACGAAAGTAATTATACATTGGCAGTACTAATAGATTTACATAAAGCTTTTGATGTAGTAGATCACAAAACACTTCTTACTAAGATCGAAGGGATAAGAATAAGGGGAAAAGCATTAAGATTCTTAGAGACATATTTAGAAAATCGACAAAAAAAAGGGTCTTAAGTAATACAAAGGTTATACAGAATGGGGTACCCCAGGGCTCAGTTTTAAGGCTTCCTGTTATTCTGTTATATGCTACTTGTGTACAAAAAAAAATTTAAGCAATTTGGAAACAATTGTTAATAATGATCTTGAGGTATATCAAAATTGGCTAATTAAAAATAAGTTAAAAATAAACACCAAAAAAACTACATTTATGATTTTTTAACAGCAGAACAAAAATATTGTACACATTAACATTAAAATTGGGGGAGACACAATCAACAGGGTACAGCCAAATATTTAGGTTAATTTTGGATGATAGGTTGAGTTGGCAGTACCATTTTGAACATATTGAAAATTAATTCCTATGAGAGCTGCATTATACCGGTGTAGGCAGTATCTAAACAGGACAACATTTTCGATATATGTTACCAATCTGGGCAACGTGTGGTACAACTTTTTTCAATAAGGCACAGAGATTACAAAATAAAATTATAAAATTATTTTTTAATTTGCACTGGAAGAGACCGACTGATGTTGTTTATGAACAAACAAAATTTGTATCTGATATAACCAAAGTAAATTTATGTTTAAAATACCTAATAATACACAAAAATGTAATATTCACATACAGCTTATTGGTGAGATACATAAGTATGGTACAAGAAACAATAAAAATTATTTTGTCAGCAATATGAGAACAAACGTACGTTTAAATAACCCAATAAATCGATGTATTCTAACTTAACAACATCCTTCCAGGTCAATTGAAAGAAACGGTTAGCTTTAAGTCATTTAAGAAAAAAATAAAAACACATACATTTTAGTACTTAAATATCTATGCAATAAAATATATTGTAGTAAATGGAAAAATTAATTTAGAAAAAAATGGTAGTAAATAAAGTTGGGAGCCTCTCGTGTACCTGCCCACAAGAAAAACACGAAATTCAAAAAAAATATGAACAGTTGAGAAACTTATATTTGAGCGTTAACAAGATATTTCTTGTATTGAAGTTTAAATTTATTTTTACTTAAGTCTATTAGATCGTCTGGCAGTGAGTTGTATAATTTTATGCCGATATAAGTAAACGACCTTTGAAACATGGCAGTCTGATGATGAGGTAGTGTAATTTTATTCCGAAATCTAACCTTTCGAGAGTGAATGTCTGCTCGAAACAAAAACTTATTTCTTAAAGATGATGGTAGAATTTTATTATTAAGAATTTCCATTAAAAAACTTCCTAAATGTAGGGATCTACGGTTATCTATTTTTAACCAGTTTAGTTTATTAAAAGTATGAGAAATATGATCGAATTTTCTAAGACCGAAGATAAGCCTTGAACATGTCTTTTGTACTTTCTGAATCCGATTTTTATCTGCCGCGTCTAGACAAGGGCCGTATACAAAATCACAATAATTCAAGTTTGACAAAGCTAGTGAATCACAAACCATCTTGCGTAAAGATAAGCTCAGAATATGGCGGCTATTGTATAATATCTTCAAGGATAAATATGATTTTTTTAATTAATATATTCGAAATCGTAATTCCGTATCTAATACAATACCCAAATTACGTGCAGAGGTGACCACAGGAAGCCTGACATTATTAATATTAACATTCATACTTTGTGCTAAAAAGTCTCTTCTGTTTTAAAGCCAAATATCATCAAAAATGATTTTAAAGGATTAAGTTTTAGATTATGATCTAAAGATAATTCTCTCAATACATTTAAATCTTCGTTTATTAAATTTGATGCTTTTAGCAAGTCCAGATGATTAAAATGGTAGTAAATTTGCGTATAGTCGGCGTATGCCTGAACTTTACAATATTTTAAACAGTTTAATATGTCCGAAGTATATAATAATTAAAAGAGGGCCAAGGACTGAACCCTGCGATACGCCTGACAAGATTTCAATGAATAAGTGCCGTTGCAAAGTATTTTTGATATCTATTCGAGAAGTATGACTTTATTAACTCAACTGATGCTTCTTGGACTCCAAAATATTTAAGTTTTGATAATAAAAGCTCATGGTTTATGGTATCAAAAGCTTTTGAAAAATCGAGAAGAACCAATGCAGTATTTAGTTGTTTATCAGCAGCAGCCACAATATCATCCGTTATACTAACTAACGCGACAGAAGTACTAAAATGTTTTCGAAAACCACACTGACTATCCGGAATAATATTATTAAGAGTGCAATACTGATATAATTGATTGTATAAAATCTTTTCAAAAATTATAGAAAGAAGTGGTAAAATGCTAATAATTTTAAGATCACTAAAATGTATTGGATTCTTTGTTTTAGGTAATGGCTTACCTATTGAAATTTTCCATTGATCAGGAAAATAATTAACTTCAATGCAGCAATTAATTATATGGGTTATATATTTATCTATGAAAGGACTGCAATATTTTAGCATATTAACATTTATTCCGTCTACACCAGAAGCCTCAGTATGTATATCATAAATTATTCTGTGAACCTCTGCAAGATCAGTCATTTTAAATAAAAATTTAGTTGATTATTAAAAATATTTCTTTTATAAAAATCAATTTTAGTAGTACAATCTGAGACTTTTTGAAGAAATTCACTAAAATAATTATTAATTTTATTTGGGTCCGACAGATCACTAGGAATGTTAAAGTTTTTTCTGGTGCACAAATTAAAGGATTTTAAAGAATTCCACATTTTCTTGGGATTTTTCTCTGCGCAAATAGTATTTAAATACTGTTTTTTCTCACGTCTCACTGCTGAAACAGTAAAATTTCTCAAACGTCCTGGTCCGTTTAAATTCTTGTAAGGCTCGATCCCTTTGCTTCATAACAAATTTAAGATTTGAGGTCAGCCAAGGAGCCTTAGGTTTTGTAATTCGATCCGTTTTAAACGGAACATGTTTATCAAAAATGCTACAAAGAAAGTTATAACTAGTGCTAATTTGTTATCTATACTCTGTTCATAAAACATATTATTCCACTGTAGTGAATTAAGATCTTGAAAAAATAAGTTAGAATTAAAATTTTTGAAATTACGGTAGGTAATGATTTTGGGTTCTTTGTGAGCTTTACTAATATTTAGACTACAATAAACTTAACCATGATCTGAGACATTTTCCATAGGAATAACTCCAAATTCATTAATTAAAGACTCATTAGTTATAAATATTGGTGTGTATAGCAGTGTAGAGCTTGTTCTAGATATTTTGGTAGGTTGATCTATTATCTGAATAAAACTATAATTTTCAAAGAGGGGTCAATCAGGGGTTATTTAAGTTTAATAAATTTACATTAAAATCGACTAAACAGATTATTTCCTCCACAGACGAATGAATACAAGAAAATATATTATCAAAATCATTAGCAATGATATTAAAATTAGTATTTCGAGGACGATAAAAGACACAAAAGGCATAGAATTTATTTTAAAGTTTAATTTTAAGTATTAAAAACTCGGGAAGCGGGGTAACATTGAGTTCAAAAGATATTATTTCAAATGTTAAATTGTTTCGAATGTAGGCTGCCACACCTCCACCTCTACCTGGTCTTTCCCTATAAATTAACAAATAGGAATGTCAAAAAAGAAACATCATCACCATCCGAGAGCCATGTCTCTGTAAGGAATGTTATATCAAAATTTTTATCTAAAATTAAAGTTTTAAATTCAAGAAACCCTGTGAAAATAGATCGAATGTTCAAATGAGTTACTTTAAATTTAAACTCATCCATTAGAAAAATATATATATAATATGAATATAGAATATAGAATTCTCTAGCGTTTCCCCAAAAAAGACTCCCAATGTTATGCCTAGGTGTGAAATTTAAAAAAATTATATATGTATATAAATAAAACGAAATAAACTTATAGCTTACAATAAATGAATGATGAAGGTGCATCATGCTTAAGTGCCCCGGCAAGCATGTATTCACTTAACCTAATAAAGAATATATCAAATTGTGACATATATTATATAATAAGCCCTGCTTCACAAAAATCCAAGCAAATTAAATTACATTAAAGATAATAGCAAAAACATACATTAAGTATACATTAAACAGCATAACTAATTGAAGAATGCAAACCTATACTGAAAAATATTCTTATTCTTAAAAATTTATAATTTTACATAATTATAATAGTAATAATATAAAAGCAAATGCTATCAAGAGCGGTAGCACACTATAAAAAAGAAACTACAAAATCTTATGCATACCAGACAACGCACATATTAAGTGCATAAATCCATTTAAAATAATAAGTTGAACCCATATTTGACCATATATAAAAAAACCAATATTTATATTGAGAAGGTACATTCCCAATGTAAAATGTGTGTAAATAAATTTATATTTTAAATGTATGTAAATAAATTCCAAGAAAATAAATTTAAGATCAATCAAAGATCCCGAGCATGGACCCATAGATAAAAAGTATGTAAATAATACCAGGCAAGTATGTACAAATACAAGTTTTTTTTTTACCATAAGGAATTTTGTGGCCACGAAAACAAATTTTCATCTCTAGTAACACTTTAACAGACCAGCAGTACCAAAACAACTATTAAAGACTAATAAATATTCTCGTAAATAATATTTCAAACCTGAGTGTTTAAATAACACTTTCCCGTGAAACTATTGTTTTGCAATTCTTGACGGGATCCGAGAAGTATATTTTGCCATCCATTGACCAAACATTCTTGCCATATTTTTGTTTCGCAGCAACAAGTAGATTGCATCTAATACGAGTTAAGTCTTCATAAATGACCACCTCCGTGTTTTTACGATTTTTTTTCGTCGTCAATACCGATCTTTTCTTAATATTTGATAAAAATCGCACTAATATCGTAGGCCTGTATTTATTCTTCTTGTCAATAAAGAACACAAAATACAAGTCATTACAGGTACATGGAATTTCAAACGGTCTTGTATAAAGGAAGTGACACAATTTGCCATATTATCGCAAGCAGTTGTTCTTGTTACTTTGTTCTAGAACGTCGCAAATTGTGAATGGACACTGTGTTTTTGGAGACAGTTTCCTCGAATTTTTGTAAAGAACTACATAACGAAGATAGTTTGCTGTCCAACTTACTCAGTTTTTTATCAATCTCCTCCTCCATCTGGTTAGCAAAGGTCGAACAAACTTTGTTAATTAACCTTTCAGTGTCGCCAGAATCGGCTTTATTTCCCCCTTGAGTCATTTTGACAACCACTGGTTTATACCTATAGCCATGTGCGCAAAACACGATTTACCAAATTACATTAATAAACAAATTAATTACGCACCCGATTAATTGCAAAATTAACTAAGCAGAGCGCAACACATTACTGAACACCATAAACAGGCTATTTGCAATAATTTCTCAAAAAATGCCACTTAATTTAATACACTTTAGGGAGCTCTCAGACGACGACTTTACTCAAGCGCCATCACACAACATCTTCAAAAGCTTTTAGAACGTGTGTACACTAAATCGTTTAAGGCAGCTGGTATCGGAATTACAGTAAAGATCGCCCTCTTACGCCTGGTAAACAATTGTATAATTCGTATCGTCACGGGTCGATGAGATTTTCATACTACGTAGATGATTGCCTCCATGATTACGTTGCGACCCGATCTGGTTCTAACTGCCCAGTGGACGCTATGCTAAAGCCCATTATTCAAACCTTATGCTCTATATAGCAAAATTGTATTAATTTGTTTACTGATGACACATTAATATCTTGTAGTGAATCAATAATGAATAAAGTCCTAAATAAAATCAGGGTTATACTTAAAAGATTTGATGAATACCTGAAAATAAGTAAATTAAAAATAAATTTTGATAAAACCAAAGCAACGCTAATTAGCATAAAACAGAAACTAGTTAAGGCTGATCTTCGTAATGCAACGTTGAACATTTATAAAGAAAATACTAAATAGGTTGAGGAAATTAAATATCTTGTATTTATTTTAGATAATCAGATAAGTTTAAAACGGCACTCGGAATGTACAAAGAAAACTTTTTTCTTCTCAGGAATAGCTGGAAACCTATTTTTGTACAGTAGAATAACAGTATTCAAAAGTATAATACAGCTTTCACTTAGACTTTGCACTAGTGTGTTATATCTGATATCGAAAAAGTCATTAGAATCTTTGCGAATCCTTTTTAATAGAAGAATGAGTGTCATCAAGATGGAATAGTAGTCATATAAGAATAATCCTAAAAATTCTTGGGCAGTTTTCTGTAAAAAAAACGACTGTATTTTTTAACAATGATATTTATTTATAAACTAAGTAAAGTTTTAATGCTGGAGTACTTTAATGAGTTTTTGACTTTACGACATGAATTACACAACTATACAATAAGAAATTGCAATAACTTTCACTTAAGTAGGACATAGGCTTTCAAAATATCTTATTTATTTTATAAAGGGTTGAATGCTTAAAATAAATTTACCTGTAACTATAAAACATGCTGTAACGATGTTAACAATTAAGAAGTTATTGAAAAGGCACATATTACAAACTAGTTATTAATTGTTTGTTTTAGAAATTATTTATTTTGTGATGTATAATTCAATATTATTGTTCTGTTAACCTAGCCTAGGTGTTATTTACTAGTATTGTAATTATGTAAAGTTTAAGTAAATTATTAAATATTTGTATTAGATTGTAAGTTTTTTTAAAACTTTGTATTAGGTTTTTCCTTTTTGAATTAAAATAAAATAAAAAATATTTATAGTTACCGATTGCTGTATCTATATACTTACCTCCCCCCCCCCTCTTAATCAAAGCATACACTTCTACAGATGACATCAAGTACAGACATTTTTTATAATATTTTATATTTATAACTTTGTTTGAAAAGTAATAAATAATTACGAAATTGTAGTAGTGGATTCATGATTTAAAACTATTTTTTGGGGATTTCGCCACAACAAAATTTTAATTCAAAAGAAGATAATTAATTACCTGATAAGATCAATAGGCAGTCTTAAGTTCTGGGTCCACGATGAAGTTACCCGAGGAACTACACTGAAAAATGTTTGTTTTCTCGACGTTTCGGGAGAAAGTCTACCCCCGTCTTCAGCAAATCTACAAATAAAAAACTAAAACCAGAACATTTTTTATGTTTAGTATCAGAAATATAGCTAATCTCTGACAATATATAGATCGCGGAGCTATTTATTTCACAATCGTTTTAGTGTGGGTGGAGATTGTCAGTTTTTAAATTAGAGGCCTCAATTTAGACACCAGAAATGTTAGGTCTCAATTTTCCTATCTACAGATTTTCTGTGCTATAGAAATGCAGTAAAATGTGTAAAAACCTTT
Source organism: Kuschelorhynchus macadamiae (assembly GCA_030620095.1). Taxonomy (NCBI): domain Eukaryota; kingdom Metazoa; phylum Arthropoda; class Insecta; order Coleoptera; family Curculionidae; genus Kuschelorhynchus; species Kuschelorhynchus macadamiae. The sequence continues at coordinate 243,490 of JAUTXW010001704.1, forward strand.
TAATAATTCTGATACCTTGAAGATTAAAATATAAAATAAAATATAATTATATTTAAAATATAATACAAATAATTAAAATTTTATTAAATCTTATGAGTTTTGATACTCATTGGCATTTTGTCAAAGATTAGCCATTCTGGTTATATTTCTGATTCTAAACATAAGAAATATTCTGCTTTTCGTTTTTCATTTGTAAATTTGTGGAAGATGGGGGTCGACTCAGGTACCTTCATAGTGGACCCAGAACTTAAGACTGCCTATTGATCTTATCAGGTAATTATGTTCTTTTCAATTAAAATTTTGTTTGTGTTTAGTTTAAATCCTGAAATGTAATGTCTACTTCATACATCTCACTAACTTTGTATTTTATTTTAAGTACTTGGTTATTTAGGGAGTTACTTGGTCTATTACATACTGCAGGTAGCAACAAAGGAAGAAGTTAGGATAGAAGCAGAGAATGAAATACGCATTCACTCAGTCAAGGCTACTGTGAAGCCCAGGAATGCAGAAATGTCATAGCATAGACAAAGGCGGCAAAATTAAAATGGGTCTCCGGGCATAGTGGCAAGCGCTAAACGGAATTGAACACAAACTGAAACTCAAAATATGCTTTATTGTCATAAGAGTAATCCTGTTGACAAACTGTAGAGAAATAGGTTAAAAAGTTATAAAATTCAAACATCCAAGCAGATAAACGCAAACAAAAAAAACTCAACATATAAAGGCAGTGGCGCTTCCAGAACTCTGGTCTGGGGAGGGTAGTGGTTGGCAGGGGAGGGGGGGACGAAGTCCCGTTTAGGTAGATTTTAAACAAAGGTTAGGAAATTAAACAATTATTATTTAGCCATACTTAACCTTATTTCTAAAATTCAGAAACTAAAGTAATGATAGAATATTTGGAAATAAAATAGTAACTATTAATACTTTCAAGATTCCAATAATATATCTAATATTATTTTTATTATAGTATAGTATGTATACCTTGTAAAAATTAAATGAAGACCTTGCAATTGCAAGTTTTAGTCTTTTTACTGCAATAGACAAAACAAAAGCATTTATGGTTCCCGTCTCCCATCCCGCGTCCTGATTTTTATGTATAAATTCTGACAGTGGCGAGGGGCGTTTTTGCCATATCAGTCGAAAATTATTAATACATCGAAAAATTATCACAATAATATCTATTAAATTTTCCTTTTAATAATTTATTGTTAAAAATATTACAGGCAAAATAATTTTCAATATTAGGTATTGGGTGTCTGGGTAATATACCCCCCCTTCGGAGCCCCTTGTATAAAAGTCATAAAAGAAGATGTATAAAGTCATTCTAAATTTAGCTAAAACTAAAACAAAATGAAGTCAGGGTTAAAAAACAAACAGGTAATGTGGCAATAATAGAAAAGCATAACACGAGATAACATGCTCGCATACAGTAACAAAAAATGGGTTCCACCCTCTGTCACAACTCTTCAGAAAAGTATTCCTGTAAATTGTAATACGCTTTTTGTTCTAAACATCTAGAAATTTATTTTCAGAATAATTATAAGTCAGTAACATTTCTCAGGCTTAGCGGCAAGAAGTTGTAGATCTTTATGCTATTAAAAATAAGAGAATGCCTAATCATGGCTGTCTTGGGAATAGGCAGTGAGAGGTTGTTAGCTTGGCGGGTGTTATATGGCGTTGTGTTATTACGATACAAGTTTACTGTACACTGTTTCAAGAATAAATAAACAAGGCAGAGTTAGGATTTGTCAGGAAATAAACATGGGTTTACAATGATCCCTTAATCCTGCCCTATTTAATTATCGAACTTTTGCAACACGAACATTGAGTTAAACAAATATTGAGAGCATTGACCCCAAAAGGCTATACCATATCTCAATTGGGAGTCAACAAAATGAAAATTTACCATCCTCGCTGACTGCCCGTTCCATTCTTTAGATGCAATTCTCAATGCAAAGCATGCAGATGCCAGTTTAGAATTGAGATTGATGATATGTTCATTAAATTTCAGTTTGTTATCTAAAGTAACTCCCAAAAATTTCACAAGTCTTAGTTTCTATTAAATGGCTGTTATCAAGAGTGAGTGAATCTACGTTACATCCGAAAGCTAAAAGATTTGATTTTTTTAATTCAAGCAAAAGAATTTGATCGACACTACAATTCCACCATCCCAATCTCATGCAACACCATGTCCCACAGGACCGCGCTGGATCCCTGCCAAAGAATAGTTAGAAAGAATTTGCCCTGAAAATCCAAGAATGATAAGTCATTAATTTAAAGCAGGAAGAGTATTGGTCCTTACACTGACCCTTGAGGGACACCCCTTGTAATGTTATGGCAATTCGAGAGGAGGTTATTTCACTGTTTGAGACCTTCCACAAACATAAGTACTCATCCATTCAAGAGCCACACCCCTAAACCCATACAACTCCAATTTCTTTAACAGCGTTGTGTGACTTACGCAATCGAAAGCTTTTGAGAAATCACAAGCAATCACCTGAGTCCCAAAATACACAATCCAAAAAAGTGAAAATTGCGTCAAATGTTCCCTGCTTCGCTGAAATCCAAACTGTGAGTCAGAAAGTATATTGAGTCGTGATACGTAAGCTTTGATTTTATCTTTAAGGAGTTTCTCAATTAACTTTGATAACCAAGACAGCAATGCGATGGGACGAAAGTTTGAAGAATCATCAAGCTCACCACTCTTGTATAGCGGGATGACAATTGCTTTTTTATGCATTGTGGAAATACTACGTTGGCAAAAGAATTGTTAATCAACTCTACCAGCGTTTGTAAAGTAACGTCCGGAAGATTAATTAGGATTTTGGTAGATATACCATCAAATTCAACTTAATTTTTTTTATATCCATTAAGACTATACAACTCTTCAACGCTAGTAGAATCTATGGCAAAGTAATTTAATGGGCCATTCCCAGAACTCAAGTTAGATGTGAGACTTTCTGCATAGCAGTAGAAGGAGTTTATCGCGTTTGGCCCAATGTTTATTTTTGGCGCAGGTAAATTATTTTTGCCACCTAATTCATTTAAGATTTTCCAGTTTTCCCTGGTCTTGTTTTGTGAGGTTTTAAGTCTTTTCCTGTAAAAATATTCTTTGGCCAGCTTTAAACTGGTTCTATAAATGCGCCTATATTTACTGATATAATCAAGAATAAAATCATTATAACAATATTTCCTAAGTGTGCACAAAAATCTGAGGTTTTTAGCAGTTACTCGGATACTCTTTGTTATTCAGGGTTTCCTTTTTTTTAACCTTTAGTCTTTTCAGCGGAAAACATTTATTGAAAATGTTCACCAATTGCTCATGAAAATATTTGAAGGGATCAGATTGATGAAAGCATTGAAGAAGCTAGTAAGTTATTTAAGCCAAAAGTGTGTCTTGAAGTTTTATTGTTAACATCGATATTCAGTTCACCTCCTATGATGATCTTTAAACTTAAAGGTAAACTACTCAAGACAAGCTCAAGCCTCTTAAGAAAAATCCCAACCTTTATTAAAGGTGGTCTGTAAATACAGATTATATAAATATTAGAAGAATGGCTATAAACTGTCAAAAGTAATAAAATTTAATTTATTAACAAAGTCTGCTTTTGTTAAAATAGCTGTGCCGCCGTGGGTACTAATTTTACGACAGTATTTAGATATCGCTATATATTCCCGTATCAGAAACGGTTCACCCTCTCTAAGCCAATGTTCAGTTAGAAGAGCAACCTCTGGAAATTTCAACTCCATTAAAAAAATATAAAACTCGTCCAATTTATTCCTTAATTACTGTATATTGAGTAGCAACAGTGGTATAATTATTGAAGACTTTCAAGCTTCGTTATTTTGTCCTTACGTAACTCTGGTTCTAAAAAAGATTTATTAAGTCCCTGCTGTTCCCCCAAGACAACCAAATCGTCAGCACTTCACTTTTCAGATTCACTCATATAATTATTTTGAACATAAATTAAGTTTGAAGTGTTATTATTGGGTTATGTTGTTATTATTTGCTTTATACAAATTGCCATACGATTAAAGCCTGCTTTATTTAAGTAAGCAGAATTGTTTAAAAAACATTTTATATTCATTGCCAAATATGATAATAATAATTTTATATTATCAGTATATCTAGCAAGGCCATATAATTTAAAATTTACAGGTGTAGAGCACATTATTAAATTTGAACATTTACTGGTAAAAGGACCTAATAATATAATCACAAAATCATGCTGACATAAATTTTTGATATAACAATCAATAACTATTTACCAATTTCTCAAGGTTTGGTCCTGGCTTAATTACAACTTGAATATCAAAACTAAATCCTAATTGTAATTTTAAATAATTATACATAAACTTTCCAAATTCATCAGTCAAAAGGAGAATACTATTTCTATTACTACCATCAATTGTATCTGGTGAAGCCAAGCCCCTAGGTACTGAGACAACATTGGTGTTTTCCCGGCACAAGTTTGATGAATTATTGTAACCATTCGCAGGTGATTCCTTTGATGTCAAGATTAACTTTTTATTTTTTGGTTCTTTACTTTTTAATAGATAATTTTCAATTTTCTACTTCTCGATTTGTTCAGTAGTCAGATTTTTTTGGTTTCAAAAAGTGGAGATTGTGACTCAAATTGTGAGTAAAATGTTGAGAAATAAGTCTAAAAATTGATTTTTTTTTAAGTTTAAGGTAATCTAATACAGATCGCAAGACCGCAGTGGGAAACGTCGTAAGGTTATTACTTTCTAATCATAGTATATTAGTTTTTAAATATTATTTATTAAATAAACACATTTCCACTAATGGATGCAATATACATTTTTCAGATTTGTGGACTTCATTTAGTCAAGTTGGCAATAGCAATAGTTTTAGCTGGCGGTAGTCAAAGTCAAGAAAGTGAAAAATCAATAGGCATTAATACTAGATCTGAATCGCATTTACTTTTTGTAGGAGATCCAGGAACAGGTATGGAATTATTCCACTTAACAACGAGATAAACACATAAAGTATTACTTAGCATATAAACGAAATCCTAACTATCCAGACACTAGATAGGCTCTGTTGACCCTAAAAAGAAAACCATCTAAGAATTAATAATTTCAGGAAAATCACAGATGTTGAGGTTTGCTTCAAAAATAATCCCAAGATCAGTTTTAACAACGGGAGTTGGCACCACAGCAGCTGGTTTGACAGTCACAGCAGTTATGGTAAGCCTATAAATATTATTGCACATATTTTCTTTCTTTGAAAATATATTGTCAAGAAAATGTTTAAAAACTATAGTATTTTGTAAAATAATAGTAAAAACAGTACCTATTGCATTGCATCATTGCAAAAAGAAAAAGTACTGTACTGAACTGCAAAAAGAAAATTATTATGGGTTTTTCTCACTTTAACTGAAAAAATAGAATATTATTTAATAATAGTTTTAAGTTTTATACTTGACTTCTGTGTTATGAAGATACCCGAGGAACGAAACTGTAAAATATCCAGTTTTATTGATGTTTCTGGTGAAAGTCTATCCCCACCTTCAGCAACTAGAAAATAATTAAAACGCGAAGCAGCAGAATAAAAATCAGAATTTTACAGAATGTCAGTTTTAATAACAATTTAGTGTTATTTTTATTATTTCAATAAGGCGAAAAAATTATGTACCTAAATATAGTATGTTCGTTTTAATTTACTGTATTTTGAGGTTTCCTTTTTATTTAATTATTTATGAATAAACGGGATATACCCCTATTGTACAATGTACTAATATTAAGAAAATTTTCTTTAAATTGAAGTTATATTGTGTTAGTTTAAACCTTACACAAAAAAAAAGTTATCAAATAAAATAAAACTGCTGAGGTTACATAGCCAAAGCATGCGATAACTAGGCATAAAGTCATTTTTTTTTAAATTAGAATTGACAACACATATCAAAATGTTGAAGAAGAAGAAAAAATGGGTAAATTTCCTTTACTCGGAACTTCCTACGTTATCAATCTTTCCTTTTATTAGGGATAGTGAATTGTGACCCAATTTAGTTCCGCATATAGTCATTTAGTAACACATATATATACTGACTTGCAATTTGTTTATTGGATGCCTTTGTTCCGCCATATTGGACCCGTACCAATATTTAACTACACTTGGATTATAGGCATAATTTAAAATAAATTGAATAAGTAGTTTCTACATCTACAATTAACTTTGATAACCAAGACGGCAATGCGATGGGACGAAAGTTTGAAGGATCATCAAGCTCACCACTCTTGTATAGCGGGATGACAATTGCTTTTTTATGCATTGTGGAAATACTGCGCTGGCAAAAGAATTGTTAATCAACTCTACCAGCGTTTGTAAAGTAACGTCCGGAAGATTAATTAGGATTTTGGTAGATATACCATCAAATCCAACTGATTTTTTTATATCCATTAAGACTATACAACTCTTCCACGCTAGTAGAATCCAAGACAAAGTTCTCCGGAATAAAAATATCTTCTAAGTAATTTAATGGACCATTCCCAGAACCCAAGTTAGATGTAAGACTTTCTGCATAGCAGTAGAAGGAGTTTAAATTTTCTTTAAATCTAAGTTATATTGTGTTAGTTTAAACCTTACAGAAATAAAAAAGTTATCAAATAAAATAAAACTGCTGAGGTTACATAGCCAAAGCATACGATAACTAGGCATAAAGTCAATTTTTTTTAAATTAGGATTGATAACACATATCAAAATGTTAAAGAAAAAGAAAAAATGGGTAAATTTCCTTTATTCGGAACTTCCTTCGTTATCAATCTTTCCTTTTATTAGGGATAGTGAATTGTGACCCAATTTAGTTCCGCATATAGTCATTTAGTAACACATACATATACTGACTTCCAATTTGTTTATTGGATGCCTTTGTTCCACCATATTGGACTCGTACCAATATTTGACCACACTTGGATTATAGGCATAATTTAAAATAAATTGAATAAGTATTTTCTACATTGATTTTTTAAGACTGCTATTTCATGTTGAATTGAACTAGTTTATCCCTATATCACATTTAATCTTTGTGCACAATTTGAAGTCAATTGAATAAGAAGATTTATTTACGTTGATTTTTTAAACATTTTATTTGGTCCTTATTTTTTTATTGTTATATTACAGTTAATGTTTGCGCAAAATTTGAAATTAATCTAATAGGACTTTTTTCAGGCTGATTTAAACACTTTATTAACTGCCATCTTGGATTCGTACCAAAATGATACCAGTTCATTTATATGTAACTTAATTTTTGTGCAAAAATTATTATTCTATTAAGCCGCCATTTTGTTTGGGCATTTTGGATTCGTATCAAAATTTTACCAGTTGATTTTTATGTAATACTTGATTTTTGTTCAAAATTTCAGGTAAATTAGGTAACTAGTTTTGTAGTAATATTTTTTTTATTATTTCACTAAGCCGTCATTTTGTTCTGTCGTATTGGATTTTTTCTAAAATGTTATCATTTCGAAGTTTAATTTTTTTTTAAGCTGCAATAATTATTATTATTTAAGGGCATGTGTTTAGATACATTTTTAATCAAGAATCAAAGATTAATTATATCAAAACACTGTACACAAATCTGTGTACATAGCATGCACGTTATATCTTTCTTCGAGTTTTTCATAAGCAAAATTTATCTACAGCAGTAAGTTAGGCTGATTAACTTCTCTTTCATAAAATCATGTTGGTTAGGTATAATTTCATTTTTAAATGATCCCTCCACGTATTCTGTAATTAATGCTGCATTATACTATTATTTTGTTATATTGGTAAGTATTTTTTTCAGATAGAAAGAAAAATCCCATTAAAGATAGAGATATTAAAAGCAACCATAAAGGTCTTGAAAGAGATAATGAACAATTTTTGTAAAAATTCAGCAAAAAGCCATCTAGCCTGGACCTTTAAGTACCTAGTTTTATACGGATTTACAAGTTATTTTATTGTTGTCGATAGTGTATACGGTGGAGAAATGTTTTGCAGATGCTTTGGCGACATCAGAGGGATCATCGAATTCATTATCATTAAACTTAATTCAGTAATGGGATATTTTTCTGATCTTTTTATTTCAAACTTAGGTACAAATTTATTCATAAACTGATTAAGATTAAATAAACATTTTCTAGGGCTTCGTTTATATCCATTTGGTCCCCATTTACATTTAAATAAAATTATTTGCATTAATATAATTGCAGTTCCCAAAATCATACCTGTATTTTACTTAGTTAATAAAATTGCCAGAACAATTTCGCCAATATTAATTGAGAGCATGAGTGCTAGGTGATGGTAATAAAGTTTTTTATACAAATGTTTTATCAGTTTTTTTAAACTGAAATATTTTTTTAAAAATATTTGATCAACAGTAAAATTTATGGTACTTTTACTGTTGCTCAAATATTTCTATAAATAGTACTAAAGTATCACAAGACGTATTTATTTCTGTATCACAGAATATCTAAGATCTAAAAAGACATTATGAGAATTAGGAAGATTATTAATTTGATTTAAATTTACACACCACATATGGCGGTTATGCATTGACTTGAAGGGCAAATCTTTATTTGGGAATAGCTATAAACATCATAAATAAAATTAGGTAAAGTATAATCTCCCATTTTATAAATTGTTGACTTTTCAAACAAACTAAAAAAGTATTCAACATTTTCACAATTATTTGTATACTCCTCGATATTAGATTGAAGTGGACTATAAATAATACAAGGAAACAAAATTGACATTATTGTCTTGAACTTTTATCCATAGCTTTTCGTGCCCACTAGACTGTCGTTGACATTTAAATATTAAATAACGTTGCAGTCACAGTTCTGTATCATCAAAATTCATATACCTATAACCAAGTTTCTGTCACTACCTCTACATTAAAATAAGGCTTTGCTACGCTACAGGAAAGTATAAAGTCAGATGAAGATTTTTTCACTGGGCCACATCCGTTAGACTTTTTAGATGATTAAAAGAACCGCGGGTTATTGAGGCAGATCGGATGAGCTGTGTATCATCAATTTTTGTGAATATCGGTCAATTTCTAAAAAACCCCATAGTCGTAATCATTAGTGAAGCTCAAGTTACCTTCATGGATTGATATAATTATTCCTTGTGATGATCATAGAGCTTCTGGAGTCATTTGATTGCTTCTTATCTGTCTAAGGAAGGGGGGGGGGGGTATTTTTTGGTCATCCACTTTATTAAGATTATTAATTCTCTGCAAACAATCCGTAGAGTTTAGGCTTATTTCGATTAGGATGATTTTGTTGCAAATGTATGTGACTAAATTTGCTTTATCATTATATTTATGTACCATATTTCTTGAATTCTATTGCCCAGCAGGTACAAGTTGAATGTTAGTCATTTTGGTATAAATGAATTGGTTCAAAAGATTCCCACGATTAAAATAGTGGGTTCCAAATAAGGTTGGTATGATTGAAAAAGTCGAACACAGAATGAAACAAGTCAGAACTCTCATAACTCAATTCGTTGCCTTTTAAAGCATCATAGGGACCCATAAAAAGAACCGCACGTAGTCTTCTTTAGTCTGTTGTTTTTTATTAACCTTTCTATGGAAAAAAATAGGGTGTTCAAGAAGTAATCTTTTTTCCTGTACACTGGCAATTGCAAACTTTAACTGCAGTTTACATTTAAATAGAATGGATCATCTTAATAAGTCGCATTTATTCCCAGTCAGTAGCCGCTGTCGCTTGTATGGTATAACAAACTTTGGGTGGTGTATTGTTCAGTTTGACATTCCCTTGTTTCGTGCACTTGTTGAAATGTTTGAGATGATCCGTATCCGTCCTTACTACCCAAGAAATTAGTTTGACTCTCTCAGTTTTTAACTCGCCTAAAGATTGTATAAAAATGGGATTGGATTTTTTGTTTTGATGAGATTTTTGTTGTGAGAAAGTCATATCTTCTAATTTGTTTTGTAAGTCTTTAATTATGTTAGCTTGATATTTTAGCTGTTCAACATTTTTATCTTCTATTTCTATTACATCCCCTAAAATCATACTTATATTCTATTTCAGTACTAGCAAATGTAACCATGTGTTATTAAAATCAACTGAACAAGATGCTACAGAATTATCTTAATTTGATAATATTAATGCGCCTTCTTTAATTTTACGTTTTTAAAACATGGTTCGTTTGTTAAAATACTAATGATTTTGTTATTGTTGTCGAGTTTAGTGTACTTTGATTGTTTTGGTTAGGGACTATAGGTTTCACCTATTAAACGGAGCCAAGACAACAGCAAAGGGGGTTTATAATATACACAGACGAAATAGGTCTAAAAATTTGTTTTTAGGTAGACAAAAAAAAATGACTATGAAAATTGCTGTTACCTGTTACGAGTCTGAATATTCAATGACATAATAGGAACCTATTTTATGGGAATATTTCTGATTGAGATTAGTTCATAACGAAACTTTCTCCTATATATATATATATATATATATATATATATATATATATATATATATATATATATATATATATATATATATATAATGTGTTTCATTCCGGGTGTACATCCGGTCACTACTGTCGTTCTGAAAAGAACAGATTGCCAAAATCACATTTGGCATTTTCGAAGCTTTATTTTTCGCAACCGAATAGAGACTGAAGTGTTGGTGACTGCGACGCTTCCTTTTATACCCCCACCCGGGACCAAGGGTTATATCTACGCGGCCGTTGGTCGTTATTTATGTTTTCCGGATGGTGCTGTTGTTGTTGCGCTAATTGCGCTTGAGTTTTTGCGATTTTAGATCTGTCGATTATTGTCTTTTATACTGTTGGTAGTTTTAATGATTCGTCCCTTTTCTTCAAATCACCTTGTGTTTCAATTCTCTCAATGGCTTATTATTCTGGTCTTATAATGTTCTATATTGGCAATCTCCCTACACCCATCAAAATTTATTTTGTGGCGGGTTTCCTGATGATGTAGGAATAAAGCTGAGGTTGTTTGTTTGTTTCAGATGCTGAGTTTATGCACAGTCCTGGCACGGAATGCTGTATACTCCGTGGTTTTCCAGTTTGATTCTATCTTTTGGCTTTCCAAGTAGTTGTTTGTGGCTTGTGTATTATTTGTATGTTGTGTTTCCTAAGAATTCTTCCGATTCTGTCTGTTGTGCGTTTTACATATGGTAAGACTAGTTGTTGCTTTCCCGGTTCATAATTTTTGTTTTTCGTTGTTCGGGAACACTGTGCATTAATAGCTTTCTCTATGGTGCGATTTTTGTAGTCATTTATCTTTAAAGCACTAGACATTACATTAAGTTCGTTTTGTTTCGTATGGGTTTCAGTTAATCGCACGGATCTAGATATTAGGGTATTGGCCGCAGCTTGAATTTGTGCTGGGTGATGATGTGATCTTGCATTTAAATATCTGTCTGTATGTGTTGGTTTTTCTGTACACGGTGTGTTCGAAATGTCCGTGCAGTTTTGTGACCAAAACATCTAAAACTGGTAGTTTGTTGTTTTCCTCTAACTCTATAGTAAATTGTCTTCTAGGGTGGATTGAATTTACGTGAGTAAGACATTTTTCGAGCTCTGTATGACCATGTTGTCATATAATACATATGTCATAACAAACATAACGAATCCATAATTTGGGCTTTAAACTTGCTTTCTCAAGAGATTCTTTCTCGAAGTATATCATAAATAAATTCGCGACTACTGGTGATAACGAGGACTTCATTGGAGTACCATCCATTTGTTTATACATTTGCCCGTTGAATGAAAAATAAGTATATTTAAGGCAATGCTGCGGGAGCTGTATTATATGTGTCTGGAAATCCTCGTTCATAGCAATTCTGAATTCGAGTGACATGCTTCGAGCATTTCACTCGAATTATACGAGACATCATTCTTGAAAAAGACGATATCATAGCAAGCCTAGATGTCAAATCGTTGTATCCCAGTATTCCCATCGACGAAGCATTGGACAGGTCATCAGATACACGAATGATTTTTTTTAATGATAATTTATGCTACGATAATAAAAACCCCGATATGACAGAGTGTTGCTGTTAAGATAATAAAAAAATCAATTTTTTGATATCGCCTGCATGTGATAATACATCAACATAATCCAGGCATTTGTGGAACGCTTTCAACTAGTGCTATTTTAAGAACATAGCATCTGTAACATGAAAGAGATGGTAATTGTGTAACTTCTCAGAAAATTTTCAATTTATTCAAATTCTATTGCCAGGAGCCGAGAAATCGAGATTCTTATTAAGATAACGGAGTTACATGACGTGCGACAAACTTGATCGCGTCATTTTTAATTTTGCTTGAAAATGCTAACAGAAATTCTAACCTAAAAGAATTATTTTGAATTTTGATGACAAAGTTACTTGAATACGATGTTTCCAATTATTTCGTATGGGTCGAGAGCTATTCCAAAAATTCTTAAGAAAATCTTTTGCCGGCGATAAACATACCATGCCGCCTTTAGACACTTTGACTACTTTTCTAAATAAGTACCACATGTTTGTTATTTTGGCCAGTGGCTATGATTCCATACAATTCCTAATGTATAGAATTTTAAATATTTGTAATTCTAACCAAGTAAACCTTATGGGCTATCCATAAATTGGAGTTGATCATAAGGGACAAGCTTACTTGTGCCACACTTAAAGTTAAAAAAAGTCAATTGTAATTTAAAAAAGGAAACGAATTATTGATTGCTACGTAACAAAAAATATTTTAAATGAGTTTTAATCTCATATTTCAGTAACAAGTCGAGCAACTTTGCCCCACAAAGCAAAAGAGGTTTAGGTTTAAGGTAAAATGGAATAAATATATTTTACTACAAGAATTAATAAATCATACAATCCTAATAGAAATATAAAATCGAAATTAAATGTCGAGTTGAGGCTAACCTCTAATCTCATAGGAATCTAACATATTTTTCACTCAATTATTTCACTCATAATTTCGAATTCTCGGCAGTTGCCAATGGGATAAATCCAAATTTTTCTGAAAAAAATACACAATTACCTTTTATTTCATATCATAGACACTATATGTTCTTAAAATGACGTTACTTGGATGTACTCCACAAGCGTCTGTATTGTAGCATGCGGCATCGAAAAATTATTTTTTCTCAAAATTATCTTAACTGCAGGGCTCTTGTCCTACCTGGGCTTTTATTATCGTTATAGCATCAGCTATAATTTAAAACAAATTTCATTGGTGTACCTAGTGATCCCCCTTTTGTATATATATTTTTTTAGTCTTGTTACTCGATTTCTCGGGTCCTGGCAATAGTTATAGATACTAATCATGACTATGGTAACCTCAAACTTGTTTATACACGTTTACACTTTGAAATCTGAATTATCCCAATACCCGTAATAATTTTCTTTTTTAAATCATGATTCCGCCAATTTCGTAATTATTCATTATATGTAGGAAAATGGGGAATGGCAGCTTGAGGCTGGTGCTTTAGTAATGGCAGATGGGGGTTTATGTTGCATAGATGAGTTCAATTCAATGAGGGAACATGATAGAACTAGTATTCATGAAGCTATGGAACAACAAACGATAAGTGTCGCGAAGGTTTGTAAATTAATGCAGTATAAGGTTCTTTTCCAATCGGGTGTGTACATTTTCTAAAGTCTATCACTTTATATCGGAAGGTGGGTTCGTGTAACAACATTTAATTTTATATTGATCTTTAGCTGCGCTTTATAGGGATAAGACTGAAGATAGCACTGGAATCTCTGTTACTGTGTTTAGCTCCATCTGATGTAGAAGCACTGCGTTTCGATCAAGTTTCCAGCCTAAAAAGTTAATATTTTCTTCAACGGCGGTTTTTTCTTCCGGCATCGAACAACGCGCGTATGATACTTTGCGGCTTCATCGTTTTCCGTGCTGTTGTAGTAAAAATAGCATTAATATGTTTATTAGCCGATATTATATAGAAGACATTGGGTCGAAATTTCGTTAAGAATAGTATTTCTTGATTGAGCACTGGTCGCTATTTACTTTTAAGAAGTAATAACTTGTGCTAAAATGTATTATTAGGATTGCAGTGTGTATTTATTACGGACCTAATAAGAATACGTGCAAAAAGAATAAGATTTTGTAAGTCTCCATAATATGCGGCTGACCTCGATTATTAAAGTCCGGTCGCTTTTTAGGGATTTTGAATTTTATTTAATGTAATCGTGTCCGATTTTGAGAAAAGTTTGTAAGCAAGTACAGGTAGATGAACCCAAGTACTAGATACCTAAAATTTGGACTACATTTACCTGGGCCTGGGCGAAGCGAAGCTCACATGACATTTCCCTTTTAAACCATTTTTTTAACAAGGTAACTTTAAGGAATTAATTTTTAAAAGATTACAACTCTTAAAATTTTATAAGAACTGTAGTTTGTGCTTCGGTATTTTTTCGAAAAAAAAAACTAATAGGCTTCCTGTACCATCTCTACGTTTTCTTTGATCCCTAACGATTACATCTATTATTTTTCTCACTGTGAAGAATAATCTTATCAAGTACAAGTTATTTTAATGCTTTATAATGGTTCAAAGCAACTAGTGCAATTAAGAAGCCACTTCTTTTTCGACAAAAAATATTGAGATACAACCAGCCAAAGTTTTCACATAATGCTTGATAGGTTTTTGTTACACCTAATAGGTGATGGCAGCATTTTTGGGTAGATCTATTTTCTTTATTCAAGAAAACGCACAGGAATGAAATAGCATTATCTATATTTGCCTACGATATCTCAGGAAGTTCTCAGTATATTTGGGCAAACTTTTTTTTTGCACGACAAAGAAAAACGCATGCGAGGGAACTGTCATAATAATGTAGCGTTTTTTAAAGTTTAATTTACTTTTTCGAAGGGTTTCTCCCATAAACTGCCGATTGGACTTTGCGACCCACGCCGACAAAGTTTAGAACCCCGCCATAAGATTATACAATTTGCACGCTGCTGTCATTTTTATCCCTATAAAGCCGTTGTCTTTAGTAATAAGAACTGTTATTGGTTGTTTTTAGTCAAGTGACTTCTATAAACCAATATCAATCAAAACCAATCAAAATGCTTATTCTTCATGAGTAAGTTTATTATTAATAATACATTTTGCTACATGAACCAAGTTTTAGTTTTTAAAATCTCAGGATCTTTTCCACAGGCAGGAATGGTGTGCAAACTTAAAACTCGCTGCTCAATATTAGCCGCGTGCAATCCGAAAGGCAATATTGATCCGTCGCAAGCGTTATGCGTGAATGTAGCTATGTCAAGCCCTTTGCTTAGTCGGTTTGACCTCGTTTTATTACTGAGAGATGTTGTTAATGAAGATAATGATCGGAAATTGGCTGAACATTTGTTGGGTAGAGATTGCCTGTCAAATACAGATGGAACAATATGGAGTCTTGAAAAACTACAAGTAAGAAAATATAAGAAATATTTTAGTCACCGTTTACAGGGAATTTTCAATATGTAGCAACCTGTTACTTTGGGCGAGTTAAGTTTTTGCAGCAGACAGTTCTGATTAATTTAACGATTATTTTTCGAATTGTTTAGGAGTTCTTGTGTGTATTTTTATAAAAAATTTGTTAAAGTTGTAGCATTATGTTTTTATAACTTTACTTTTTTCCTGAGGAAACAAAATAAACTAATACATTTTTTCCAATAGGCATACTTTTCTGTAATTAGAAAACGGAATCCCAAACTCACCAATGAAGCAGAAATTGTACTGAGTACTTATTATCAACAGCAAAGGCAGTTTGGCAGCCGAAACAAATCTAGGACAACAGTGCGGCTCTTAGAAAGTATGATAAGGTATTTTTATTTGATATTTACTATCCCATTCTTTGCATTTTATTTAGATTTTAAAGTGTTCACTATTCAGGCAGAAAAATCAGTGCATGTTATTTTACTACCCCATCTATATTTTAATATTGAAAGCATCACAAATGGTTAAACACCATAAATGTAAATCTTAGAATCATATTCTAAAAGCATGAATCACATTTGTATGTTGTAATACACATGGATATTTTAATACTTTTTGTTATATATAAAGTTAAACATTAGTTTTAAATAAGTGTAAATTGGCGTATTGAGCATTTTGAATAGAAGCAAAAAGCAAGCTTCTTACAGGATAGTGTGATTGTCTAACTTGATATACCGATGTAAAAGGCAGTTGAATTCTTAACCTTGGTTAGCGTTTTACATAAAAATAATATCTAGAAGGCAATTAAGTTTTCACATATCCGCCGCTTTATCCCTGTATCTATTTCAAGTTTTCAAAAGGTCGATTTCTATTTCATCAAACTTTAGGTGTAAATAGGTGTAATATACATCAAATCCCATTACCACTAATTTACCAATTTACCTATAATTTGGACAATCACGAGTTCCAGTTAAGCAATATCCCGTTTCTAATTGCCAAGTTAGGAGTAGGATAACTAGAAGTTCTGTGATAAAAAATACTTCATACCTAATTCAAGGATTTCGGGCAGAAAGTGTTTAACCGTAAGTTATTTAATATAAAAAATGCAGGAATTATAACCTTTTAATTTTTTTTTATTGACGAAGCGTACAGCCTCTCCACTTCTTTTACAGCAAAGAACAATTTCCTGTCAATTGCTAATTTAAACCTAAATATTGCAAACATTTTTTCATATATTATTAAAATTAGTATTTTAGTTATGAGCCGGATTTCTCAGTTTCAGGTCTCTATATTAATTAAACTGAGTGGCCCATAATTAAAAAGTGTCTATCATGCTCACTTCCCATCAGCTCATATCACTTAAGTAAGAAGGTATAAGGTTACTTAGATGATTATGAACTAACACAACAAATTAATGTGTGTTGCTGTTATTGCCTTTTATAGTATGCTAATTTTGATTTGACATTATTTTTTACTTTTCAGATTATCACAGGGCCATGCCAAATTATTGTATCATTCTGAGGTGCAAGTTTTAGATGCAATATTCGCTGTAATACTAATAGATGCTGCCATGGACTTAGAATCGTCAATTTTAAATTTGAAACTTGATAATAATTCTTTCTTTGATAATCCAGAACAATTATATTGGAACCTCTTAGAAAACATTTTGGGTAAATTAAATTTAGACTATATTTTCCAAAAAGAAATCGATAAAACGAGAGATAAACTGGTGATTAGTAGAATTAGTCAAAATAGCAGTTCACATATTGAGCAGCTGAATGAGGGGGCTAGACCTAGTCTTGCACATATTACTCAGCAGGCTGTTCAAACGAGTTCTACTTTAACAAATGGTAGATGGTTATTTACCCAAAATTCTGTATCAAACGTAGATAAACATCCTCAACTCTTATTTACCCAAAGAAATTTTGCTTCTAAAATAACCACAGATAATTCTTTTTATGAAAGTGATTTAAGTTCAACCGAGAATATCAATGTAAGTGGCTCTTATAGGTTATTTACTCAACGTTCTTTAAGCCATAGTACCCAAAATTTTAGCCGAACAGAAGAAACTATTGATCACTTTAAAAGAAATGATACTTCAGATAAAAACAAAAATTTGGGTATATCGTTGTCTAGCCAGACGGCACCGCAAAATCTCTTCGACAATAGCGATATAATCACAAAGGCAAATAATTCTATCAACACTGTTCAACATCATTTTAAAACATCTTCAGCCAGGAGGCAAGAAGAAAATGAATATTCTGAACAAAATGATTTATTCAAAAATAATCTTGTTAGAGCATCTACTTCAAAGGACACTAATTGGTCTAGGAAAACTAAAAATATTCAAAAGGCTGAACATGATACCCAAAAAAACATAAAAAATATGTCAAAGATAGGGCTACGTAAAAACTCTTCAACTTTATCTGAGATAGTTAAAGCTAAACATGAAACGAATATTGACAAGGATTTCGATGCTTGGTTTAGTAATATGATTCCTTCAAACAAGAATATGGTAAAGCAATTTGAAAGTAATTTGTGTGTAACTTCTGAAAGTAATTCTTCGAAATTAAATAAAAATTTGCTTGAAGAAAGCGGATTTGAATCATTAAATATGAGTAATGAAAATTCTGGGAAAAATGTCTCTTGCGATAATAACACCGTAAACTGTGCTATAAAGTTTAAAAATAAAACAAATAATAAGACACAGTCTCTTAGAAGTGAAAATACTGGAAAGATCCCCACAAATAAATCTGGTGACTCATTGGATACATCTGTATCTGATGAGCAGCAGGAATGGAGCGGAATTTCTTCTTATAACTTAAGTGAAGAAGAATTGGATCAACGTCAGAAAAATACACCTAAATCTGGAAGAAAAAGACATTCAACTACTCTAGGAGAAAATGTGAAAAAACCTAAGAATGTCGATAAAAAGAGGACTGAAAATGAAATCAATTTGCTTAAGGTAGTGCCCAGTGTCAATGACGATTTTCTTAATTTTGATAAGTATATCAATTGGGATTTAGAAGAAGAGTTCCAAGGTGCCGAAACTGTGGAAAATACTAGCCAAAATATAGAGCTTTGTGGTTTGGAAAATCAATTATCCCAAAATACTTCCCCAAGTATCTCAAATAATACTGAGCTTACTACAAACATAACTTCTACAGTTTCAGGAAGATCAAAAAATTGTATTGAACCAAAATCCATACTTAATGAACCTAAAAGATCTCGTGGCAATTTACTCCTTAAATATCAATTTCAACCCAGAGATGAGACAATAAAAAATACTAAGAATGAGGTCCAGAAAGACACTACTAGATCTGTTAATGCGCTTTCACAAAAGTTTCTATCATCTCCTAAAGTAATAAAAAAGAACTTGCTTAAAATGCCGAGTTCCCGAATAGATTTGTCGAAACTAGATGAAGAACTTGATACATTTGAATCTATTTTTTCGAATATAGAAAATAATCGTAGATCCAACGCATTTGAAAGTTCAAAAAGTAGCGACAGCAACTGCTCAGAGTCAAAAACTCCTGATATTAACCTAAGCTCAAATTTTAGAATTTCGCAAAATGAAAAACAAGGTAGTATCAGCCAAAAATCGAAGTATATATCTGAGTTTCAGAATATAGATTTGATGTCGGAATTCAACAACGGTTTTAATCCGTTTCAGAAAACGTTAAACCGATTGAATTCTGTTGGAACTATTAGTGAGCAACAGGAGATGTTTGATATGACACAGAACTCTAAAAAACAATTCATTAGAAATAAGTTTATTTTTAGGAAAGCAGATGTAAAGAAAATGCCTAAAAGTGATTCAACTAATTCTAGAGATTCTTAGCTTTAAAATAAGCCTCATTAATGATTCTTGTTTGTCTGTTTTTCCACTTGGATTCCAGAACCACGGAAGACGTACTTGCTGGTTATATCAAAACAATAATTCATGAAGCTATATGTAATAAATTAGTATCAAGATTTTCGGACTTGTATCTTTCAAAATTGGCTTTTTTGTCTCCAATGTAGATAAACTTTTGAATCCAAGTTTCTCGCCACAAGATATAAAAATAAACAAGTTTTTTTCATTCCAAAAGATCTGCTGACCAACCCGCCAAAGCTTAGGAGTAAAATAAGTAATTCGAATTTTGAGTTTTTCATATTAATATTCAGGGTTTTAAAGTGCTTCTTGATACACTTTCGCATTAATATACAACGATTATAATCTTGGGCGATTTCAACATCGATTTTATATCTTCATTCACCATTTCGTCAGAATTTACTACAGTATTTAAGGGTTATGTTAGTTGTATTGACAATATATTAACAAATATCTCCGGAAATCACTTTACTTCTGTTGATTCCTGTCTTTCTGACCACTATGGTCAATTTATTCAGCTGTCTAGATATTGATATCGGTAAATAGAACTATTTAATATCTATGATTCCAAATACACTTCATTCTTTTACCTCTTACAGAGACCAGAAGTGTGAAATGCTATTTATACTCTAAGGAGATCTAATTCTTGCGATATTTATGAAATTAGTGCCTGTTTATTAAAACCCTTAACTCAATTGCTGTATATCTCAGGGTATTTTTCCAGATTATTTTAAAGTGGCAAAACTAGTTTTTCGCCTTTATTTAAGAAGGGTGATATAGTCTTTGGAAAATTATAGACCTACTTCCTTTTACCATTATTTGGAAAAGGATTTGAAGTGCTAATTAAAAATAACTTACGCGACTATTTTGAGAATAATCGTTTGTTTGGGTTTCTTAAGGATCGCTGCACTGTTTAAACAGTAAATAAAAAAATAAAATTATAGATGCTATTATCGAGGGACTTAGGAGAGAAACACATGTTTAGCTTGATATGTGTGACCTGAGGCGAGCTTTTGAATGCGTTTCTCACGATGTCTTAGTTCGGAAACGTGACCGGTACAGTGTACGAGGTGTTACATTGGATTTAATGAAACCTTTTTTATCGGAAAGGAGACAAACTATGCTCTGCAATAGGTACTTATCCGAGTTTAAATTTGTAGAAAAGAGTGTGGCTGGAATTTGCATGTATCGTCCTTACAAAATAAGTTGTGCTTATCTATTTTCGCTATTAGACAACTTAGTAGAGGCATTGATACAAATACACTATCTGTATATTTCTCACATTTCCACTCCCGTATCTCTTATGGTGTCCATCTCTAAGGAGATTCTTCTGTTGCGACAAAGATTTTCAGGCTACACAAAAAAGGATTCGTATTATCTTTTTATTCCATGTCAGAGTATATGGTTGCTTCCATTTCAGTAAATATTTAAAATTTGTATGCAGTGTTATATTTTCATTAATTTTATATGACTCTTACTTTTAGTTAATTGTTCTAATTATATACTTAAGTGTGTTTTTTTATTATTGTACGGTTTTTTTATTATTTTTTGTCGTATTTTATTTTATGTTCGTACTATTTTTAACTATTTTTTATGACATGGTATCATTTTTTCTTGTGAGCAAATGTAGTCAATAAGCAGTAGGTCTCAGGGGTGTAGTGATGCCGCTTCGGGCCTCTGTTCCATGGGATGCCCAGGCTCTCTACCCAATAAAAACGAAATATCTCGTTTATTAAAAAATATATAACGAACATAACAAAATTACAAAAAATTAAAAGCAGTACAAGCAACGTAACAAAAAATTTAAAAAAAATTGAAATAACTGGTTAATTAAATTTTTTTTCTTCGCCTTGTTATTTGCAAACCCGATACAATGAAAGGCAGGTCTATTTTCTCTCTGGCAGAAAATAATTTAAAGGGGCGTCATTACTCTATTTTTATTTTTTTTTTTAATATATTTGCTATGGAATAACCTCGGTACCACACTAAAAACTTCTTTAAAAAATCATCTATGTTGGCCACAATCTCCCCGAAGTAATTGGTGTACTTAAAATCACATTAACTAATATTATGGATAAACGATATCTTGACATGCATAGAATATCAGCAATCCCAACGATTAAAAAATTGAAATAGTAAAATTGCACTTTTTTCCCTGAAAACCACAAAAACTATATGAAAATTGATATTTTTAGATTACCCCCTCCACATAAACTTTTTGTGCCAAGAATAAAGTTACTTGCTATTTTAAACACATTTAAATTTATGGCACCAGAAATATCGTTACTAAGTAATGAATCCCCCCTTCATGCATGAAGGGGGGATCTTCATGCACTAAATTTTAAGGCAATATAATAAAGCACTTTAAAGTTACCGCGGGAAGGGATTCAAAATGGCGTTATGCCGCCATTTTTTTTCAGTGTTTACTATATGACCACCCCGGTACTATCCTAAAAAATTCATTGAAATTGGTCAATGTATCACTAAGTGTAATCAAGGTTCATACATAAAATTTCCCTTACAGGGAACATCCCTCGTTATGATTTTTTGTTGGGAATAGTGAGGCACGAGTGAAATGGGACTCAATTCAGTTCAGTAAATAGTCACAGTATATGTGTTACATATACTGTATTTTCAAAGATTTTTATTGGGCGCCATTTTGTTCCATCATATTGCATTCCTACCAATATTTTACCAGTTTCTTTCTATCTATGCTACAATTGACTTTCAGGTATAATTTAAAATAAACTGAACAAGTAGTTTCCACATTGTCAAATTCCGTCATTTTGTAACGTCATGTTGAATTCGTACCAGTTTATCCCATTTTCACATTTATTTTTTTCTGCAAAAATTAAAGTCAATTGAACAAGATTTTTTTGGCCGCCATTCGGTTTTGCTTGAATTCGTACCACAACTGCACCAGTTTATCTCTGTATCACACGTCACAAAAATTAAAGTCTTGAAGAATATGCCGCGAACTGATAGACATACAGACAGACGGGCCGACAGAATTGATAGAACATATTTTTGGCATATAGAGACGCTAAATCGTGAAAATATGTAAAACCTGAGAGGATGTTTATTCACGATTACAAGCATTTTATTTGGCAGACATTTTGTTCGGTCTTCTTGAATTAGTATCACAATTTCACTAGATGATCCCTATACCAAAATTAGTTATGACACGCAATTTGAAACCAATCCATTTTAGGCTGAATTTTTAAATATTTCATTAGGCCGCCATCTTGGATTCGTACCAAAACTTCACCAGTTGATTGCAACATACTACTTTAATGTTGGTGCAAAACTTGAGATAATTTGGATAAGTAGTTTAATATTAATTTTTTTAACATTTCACTAGGGTGCTATTTTGTCTCACCAAATTGGATTTGTACCAAAATATTACTGGATCATCCCGATATGACCCTTAATTTTTTATTAAAATTTGAACTCGATCGGATAAGTAGTCTCTAAGCTATGCCGCGAACTGACAGACAGACTGACAGATGGACCGACGGAATTGATAAAACATAATTTTAGCTTTTTAGCATCTAGGTACACTAAAACGAGAATATATGTAAAACCAGAGATGGTGATTTTTTCACGATTACAAACATTATATTTGGACATAGCAGCGTGAGGAATTAAAAAATCTCGGAGGATGATTATTTTGCGATGGCAATACTTGCCTTTTCGAGGGAAGTAAAAATACAAAGGGTCGAACTGAGAACGGCTTTTTTTGAAGTCAGTCAAAAAACAAAATAATTTTTTTTACCAGTTCAGTTATATCCATATTGAATTAGATCCGATATGTTTTTAATTTGGGTTAAATTTTGCTGTAAAATATCTTTACATTAATTCGTTAATAAAACACCCTGATTCGTAAACAAAACTTTAATGCAGAATATACGCTACAAATAAATAAAAGTTAAAGTTGATGAGACGTTCAAACAAGTGTTTTTAAAACTAACATTAATAATTTTTACTGAGTACCGGATCGCACTTCTTGACTCTCCCTTGCAGCCGGTTCGGAATATTGATTACCTTATTATTCTAAAAATCGATTTGATGCTTATTTTTAGGTCAAGTCTATCGGCGAAGTAGTGGAATTATATTTAGGAATTTTCTACATTTACTTTCCAATAAAGTAGTACAAACAAAACAGACAGACAAACAGACCGACGGAAATTAAAAACAAAACATCTTTTGGCATTATATATATATATATGTGTATGTTGATGTTTAGTCCTTCACGGATGGAAAAATACAATGTGTTTTCATTCCTGGTGTACATCCGTTCACTACTGTCGTTCTGAAAAGAACAGTTTTGCTGACGTTTCGCCAAAATCACATTTGGCATATTCGAAGCTATCTTTCTCGCGTTCGAATAGATACTGAGGCGTTGGTGACTGCGACGCTTCCTTTTATACCCCCACTCGGGGCCGAAGGTTATATCTGCGCAGGCGTTGCTCGTTATTTATGTTTTCCGTATGGTGCTGTTGATGTTGCGCTAATTGCGCTTGAGTTTTTGCGATTTTAGATTTGTCGATTATTGTTTTCCATACTGTTGGTAGTTTTAATGATCCGTCCCTTTTATTCAAATCTCCTTGTTTTTTAATTTCTATGGCTTCTCGGATTATTCTGGTTTTATAATGTTCTATATTGGCAATCTTCCTACACCCATCGAAATTTATTTTATGGTCGGTTTCCTGATGATGAGGAAGAAAGCTGAGGTTGTTTGTTTATTTTTGATGCTGAGTTTATGCTCTTCCACTCTTGCTGATATTCCCCTGCTAGTTTGCCCCACTTTTCAGTCCTGGTACGGAATACTGTGTACTCCGTGGTTACTACCGCGTTACCATGGGATAGTCTGCCAATCAGAAACGAGCAGAGTTAAGCGCCCACACGTGCTTACTTTCAGCGCCCTGGTTCATATGACTAATACACTAAGTTGCGGGTCTTTCCTATTTAAAGCCAATGATAATAATAAACATTCATACCAAACTCGTTCTGACATACATTCTTATAATACATGTTCTTCAAATCTTATTGTATGAAATAAATTCAGACTGATAAAATCACGCAAGAATTCAATAAACGTCGTAATATACAATGTCCTTTCTCCGAAAATGAAACAACTCGGCTCAAAAATGTTCAAACAGGAATTAAAGAACTTTTTAATAGAGAAATGTTTTTACTCCTTTCAGGAATACTTTAGTTATTTTTTTAGCTAAAGCTAGTTTTTTTTCTCACATAACTGTGCCTGCTGTGATTATAAAACGTAATGTTTTTCTTTTGGTTGCATTTTGTAACTTATGTATTTTGTATTAACGACTTTTTTACTGCTGCAAATCTATTTTATTATTTGACATTTGCTATTTATTTTTTTGACTTTTTACTTTTACGATGATGTGTATTATTCATTTGATTCCGTAACACTATTGCGTTGACTTGCTGCAATGTACAGTTTACAAATGTAGTCAAATAATTAAGAAATAATTAAAAAAAATAAACCAGTTCAGAGGCTCTGTGACCAACTTCAAAAGGCAGGTTGTTGGCGTGTTACAAAACCACTAGCGTATTTGCTGTCAGTTAGGTGTGATAAATGGTATATTATTTCTTCGTTCTAGGTGTATACACATATTTGTTGAAATATTGTAATAAATAAATAAATATATTCTGTTACAAGTTACCATTAAATTTGTTTTATTTACAAGTATATTTTTTGTCAAAATTTGAAAAGAAATGGCCGTAAATTTTATTTTTATTTACATATTTCGGCTCTTGTGAGTTTTTAGATGTAGATCACGTTTGTTAAGTATCTTCATAAAAATGGGCTATGTCTGTGTCGGGATCTTTGAGAATCAAGTAATAAGTTTGGCATTCCAGTCTATTATTTTCTATAAGAAAAGCTGTAATGAATTATAAAAAAAAACGCTTTTTTCACTTGGTATTATTTTTAACTCTCGCTTTATGGCACTTCAGTATCATAAAATGTTCCAAACATGAGTCGAATTTGACTGTTTGGGGTATTCTAATTTTCAAAGCCGTAATCTCTGCCTGGATATGAAGTCTTCGTATATAGGCAAGTTCCCTTGCAGCATCTCTCTACAGCGTTGAACATGTAGTGGTGATTTGTTTGTACATTTTAAACTGTCATGCGGTTTTTCCTAAGGACACATGTTTGACTAAATGTCGATAATGAAGAAACATCTCTTATTGGCATTTTGTTTCTTAGTTTACTTTAGATAGATATATATATATATATATATATATATATATATATATATATATATATATATATATATATATATATATATATATATATATATATATATATATATATATATATATATATATATATATATATATATATATATATATATATATATATATATATATATATATATATATATATATATATATATATATATATATATATATATATATATATATATATATATATATATATATATATATATATATATATATATATATGTGTGTGTGTTAGATCATTTACCCCAACTATTTCTGTTTTTAGTTTCACTGTTTAGTTAACGGTTTGTGCGTTCTCAAAATATGATTTTTTTTGTTTCCATACCCCTCAAAAACATCAAGAGTACGCCCATGGCAACCAAAATCTAAACCCCGTGAGAGAGACTAACCTAGAATATTTTTGGTTAAAATTTGAACGAATCGGTTGGACTGTTCTCAAGTTATCGTTTTCTAGCGACTCTAAAAGGTCAATTTAACCCTACTGATATTTTTCGAAAGTGTCTTTTATACCACGTAAAAAGTACTTGCTACATTTTTAGCCATCAATTAAAAAACGCCCTGTATAGCCTATGTACTGTAGTAATAAGAGAATCTATTGTTATATGGGGAAGTAATAAAAGATTGCGTTATCTTTTATGAGGTCTATAGTTAGCCGTCACTACCACAGCCTGCAAGTTAATAAATATACATAAGTAACTTTTTTACAAAATCTTTGAGTAAAATATCATACCTTCACTGATAAATATTTTTCGTCAGGTGCAGTTCTTAAAAATTTACTGGGTTAAGTTAAAATTTTGGATTTCTTTGGAATATAGTTCTCCTTTCTCTACTTAAGTCAATATTTTGTTTTACTGTCAATGTATTCTTCAACATTGAAAACTGAGACCAGAGAGTCGAAGATTTATATTTCTTGGGTAGTTCTCCGAAATAAACTAACGCCACATTTTCTGAGAAAGATTTAGGGTTATTTTTCGCTCTCCACATCATAATTTGTTCATAACGATTCATACGTCTGTTTTGATGTGTGTGGTCAAGACACTTTGCCGCTTTCTTGAATATTTCTGATGGATCGGAAATGTTTTCATATTCGGTCGGATTCTCCATATTCTCATAACAACGTAAAAATGTCGAGAAATATTCAAATTATATTATGCCAGTGCGTAACTTCAAAGTAAAAAATTAGTCAACAATAAAACAAAAACCTTACTTGGTAACGAAAAAAATGTTCATCTCTAACAATGCATAGCGACGTGTATCTGGTATATGGAATAACAAAATTTTGGAGCTATCATGCACAATGAAAAAATGATTTTATATACCAAAACAAAATGGGTTTTTTGCTATAATTTTCTAGATCGTCTTTAAGGATGAAACCTGTTTGATTATTAAAAAAAATGTATCTCAAACATAAAATAGTCAAGTATCACAATTAATTAATTTATTATAACATATTCATTTTTATTATTACTTTACAATAAATACTATGTGACTAAGTCTGAACTATACAGTTTTAAATTGTACTCTGCGAATATCAAAGAGGGATGGGCGTTTTATCGATAGGTCAGCGACATATCGAATAATAGGTAAATAAAAATAATCGATATATCGATAGGTGGCGGGGAACATCGATAGTTAAGGGTAAACGAATTACATTTACAAAGATGAGGACCTTTTTCTTGCCCTCTAATATCTTTATTACAAATTATGCCTCATATGAAAGTAAAGACTTTTTTGCTCTGCAATAATTTCTGGCTCCCAACCAGTCGCAAATATATCGATAACTAGCAGCAAATACCCACAGGTAAGAAGAAAGAACTAATATCCTCCATCCCTAATATTAATTAATTTACAATTTTGATTATTAATTGTATATTAATATATCTGAACAAAAATAAAGATTTAATAATAAAACAAATCACAATTATTAAATAAATAATATTAAGAATAAAAAGAAATGTTATTGTAGAAACTGTCTAGGTGACTAGAGTTCACAACATTAACAGAAAAATGAGTGACATATATTGGATTATTTTACTTTAAGGAGTATCTCAAGTAAACCTTTTTCAACTTGATACTAAACTTATAGATGTTGGCTGCAACACCGCTTCAAAATTTGACTAATTAATCGATAACTTTTTAAGTTCTTATGCATCCTTTGTATAAAAAGGTTTTGAAATATAAGTGAGAGTTTTGTGATCCATTATCAAACTGAATATTTCTTTTAAAGAAGATTTTGCCAGTCTCTACAATAAACCAGCAATTTTCAATCATAAAGTCTATAAATAAATAAAAATTATCTTTATACTTTATTAAACTATTTCACGCCTTAGGCATTTGCAAATTAGCTATCACTGCATAGGTAAATTCCTGAGTACTGCTCTGTCCTCCAATGTCTTTGGTGCGTATTTTTCCGTCCTGAAGGACTTTTTCAACGGCGTTTCTAACCATTTCGCTGTAAACTGGCAAATTCACGTGCCTTAACAGTTTAGAGGCACACAGGAGCATAGCAGTTGGATTAGCTACATTTTTACCGACAGCTTCTGAGAAAGTATGTCTCGCGCCCTAAAATGTAAGATTATTGTAGTTTTTATTATTATTATTATTTTTTTAATGAAAATGTATTCTTTAAAGGACAAATTCAAAGTTCTATAAACAATTTTGTTTCCTTTATAACAAATACCAATGATTGACGAATTAGTTATACTTACAGGTTCGAATACTACACACTCGGCTGAATATGAAGAGCCCGACACAACTCCGGCGCCTCCTACCAATCCTGATGCTAAATTATCTACTATATTACCATATAAATTTGGAGTAACCATGACATCAAATTGTTGTGGATTAGACACCATCTGCATAGTGCAGTTATCTACAATCATTCTTTCAAATTCGATCTTTGGATATAATTTGGCCATCTAAAATAGAAACATATTATTTGCACATGAGGAAAAGGCATTCTTACATTTCCTATTCCTATTTGGGCCTTTCTATTCAAATTAGGAAATTTGAAAGATGACACCTATTTAGTATAATTTATTATAAAATTTAAAATACAAAAAAAATAAAGAAGAAAAATAACAAACTCCCTGAAATACAGGTGTAAAAATGATGGAGTTCGTTATTGAAGGTAGCCAAGAACTGTGCATTTAATGCTCAGTTATCCAAACAACGATATATGATTAAATTTGCGTGTGTAAGGGATGCATTTTTTGTTTTTTCTATTGTTAGCGGCTTTATAGTCCTGATCTCGCCCTGCCATGCTCGGTTACCAAAGGTCATCCAAAGCTAACGCACGCGGGTTCCATTTGTAAATTTTATTTTTTGACTCGACAAGAAACGAAAATCACATAGTATTAAGGTAAGAATTTTAATATATCTTCATATTCTTCATTGCTATTCTGACCTGCTAAGACAAGTCTTAACTGCAATTTTTTTTTTTGTTTTTCGCGGTTTCTGGTACTTTGAAATATTATCCACTATTTCATGTTAAAAAATCCTATTGTTATCTCCATATAGCACTTATGTCATTGTGACCTAATACTTAAGTTAACCGTTTATTAAATGATAGGATGGAACAATATTAGTATTTTGTAATAAGCAAATTTGAGTTAGGGTAACTGATTTGATATCATTATTTATGCTATATTTGTATCGGTATGTCTCTATTTTAGATATAAACCTTATTCATCACTTATTTTGATTGCTATGAGGTTACTTATGGTTCTGTATATTTTTCTCCAGATTTAATTTCTAAACAGACACTGTCCGAAAGATATTAATATAAATACAAAAAATTTTATTGTTAGAAAAATTACCCATATTACATAAAAATATAATTAAAGTGACCAACATGTCAAAATGTCGTAATTAACAAAAGTCAGAATTTTTGCGAAATTTCTTGTAGGTAAAATGTATAAACTTTCTTGTGTGCTTAAGTTAAAATAAACTATACTTGTGTACCAGATATGAACAGTATTGACAAAAATATTCCCATAGCAGAAAATCATTTAAACATTAATTAATTTCATAAAACTTACTTTTATTATATACGGCTTCCTATCTTAGCAGGGCAGTATTATGCAAATTAAGTAATGCCGATTAGTTTTTAAATTAAAAGGTTGCCTTATAATGAAAATGTGATCAGGGTAAGTTGGGTCATGTGGCTCAACTTGCCTCTTTTTGATAAGCAAATATACAGTAAATGCGGTTTCCTTTTTTATTTAGGATGCGTATGTATACTTGAAAAATTCACAGAGCATCATTAACAAATGGAAATTTCAATCTGCTGCAAGTTATGTCTTAAACAATGGAATTGAAGTACGAGCAGCTCTGACTACCGGATTTGGGGTATCAGGAATGACATTATCCAGGTATTTAGAAAAATTAAAGTCACAAGAACATCCTACAATGGGGTTGATGCCTCATCGAGGCAGGTAACAATGAACAAGAAAAAATACTGAAATTAAGAATCTTCTGTTATATATTAGGGTTTGACTCCCAAAAATGCTTGTTCGCTAGCTTATGACTGGGAAGTTAATAGGATGGTTAGGGAGAAAGTCATTACTCTATGCCTATCATCAATATCAGTCTTGGAGACAGGTTTGGGAAATTATTGGAGTGGAGTGTACTATTGTCAGCATAGCTATGAATAGGATTGCTGGTAGAAGGATGCAGATCATTGATGTTCAGGAGAAATAGGGTAGGTGCCAACACTGGACCCTTGGAAGGCCTACGTTGATTTGGTGAAAGTTTTGGTTACATCATTTAATAAAACAAATCTTAGCAAGTTTCTTTAAGAAATTAGTTCTTGTTATGAATAAATACAAGTTTACAGCTTCTTGCATCTGACATATCGATAAGACTGGCGTATGTACAGTATGTCGACCTAGGAAAATTGTAGCAGCAAAAGGTAAACGTAATACAGGGTCGATTAGTTCTGGTGAACGTGGTACAAATATGATATTGACTGTTGCCGTGTCAGCCACAGGAAACATAATCCATCTATGTTTATTATCCCGCGAAAACAAATTAAAGACCAGGAAGCCTTAAAGTCGTCTCCATTAAAGTCAAAATCGTAGTATAGATACGTAGATGAAACTTTCGCCAAATGGCCTCATAGTCCAAAATATCCCTTCATTTCTTGATCATCTGAATCAGCACCCTAATATAAAATTTACAACAGAAATGAATCAGAAGGCACGATCTTTCTAGATTTTCTTGTACAAGGGAAAGAGGGTTCTTTAGGACACTCTGTAAAACCCAATATGAATAGATACCTAAATGCAAATTCATATCATCATCTGGCACAGAAGCAATCAGTTATTAATTCTTTGCTTTAGAGAGGGGGTTTGTAACCAAAATTCTTTACAATGGGAAGCAGAGGAACAGACTCAAGATTTAAAAGTTATTAGAAAATATAATAATCCTACTATGCGACAGGAAATTAATAAGCAGTTACCCATAGGAAATTAGTTTTTCCATTTATTCACAGAAACACAAGCAATATTGCAAGGTTACTTGGCCGGTTGAACACACGTACGATCTTCAATATACATAAGACAACTGGACAATATTTGCGACAGGACATTATTCCGTTCCAAACTTAATTGTGGCTGAATCTCTTCCATTAGTTGTTACCAGCGGTGTTTCTTCTTAATTGCAGCGCAACTCTGGCATTACCTCTCAACTATATATACAACTCATGCAATTATCACACCACTTTTTAAAACTGGCCGCAGGAATGATATATCCAATTATCGGCCGATTTTTGGCCTGAACTGCATGGCAAAGGTACTCGAAAAAATGGTAACAGATGTCCTACTTGCAACATACCAAAATACTATTTCCATCTCCCAACACAGTTTTTTTCTGGGTCGCTCCTGTCATACCAATTTGAGTCTGTTCTCAAATTTTCTGGCAACTGCTCTCGATGGTGGTTTGCAGGTCGATGCAGTCTAATTTGACTTTAAAAAAGCTTTTGATCACGTAAATTATTACATCCTACCCTGCCGAAGTTTGAGACAAAAACGCCCGAAGGTCAGGTAATTAGCTGATGCCGTGTGGCGCATGTAAGGTGGCTGTTCGCCGCTCGTGACAGTAGAGTATAGGTGAGGAGAGCAACCGAAACGACGGTTGGGGGACGACATCTGGCCCGTCGACCGTGCGCTTTAACAAAAGACCGCACTAGGTGTGAGAGGTGGAGCCCTGCAGAATTAATCAAGCTAAGTACTTAAAATAAATTAGGATTGTGACTAAACTGACTTTTTAGCTACTCGATAGTTACCCTCTTATCAATGACTGAAAGACCTTTTATTTAATGATTTAATCCAGTGTTCTTCAAATACTCTTTCATATCGCTGTCGAGTTATATTTATTGTCAGTAGTTTTAGTTGTTTCGTTTACTATTAAAATAGTCTAGAATTATCCAACTAGTTGTTTCATTGACTAAAAAGGTTCGACCTTTATAGGGCAATCCCTGAGATTTAACAACTGAGTAAGCAATCCACTGTGGTCTTGGTTCAGAAGTTATCTTGAGGATCGAGTTCAGACTGTTGTCATTGGTTGGGGTTCCGCAAGGCTCCCACTTAGGGCCAATCTTATTCCTCCTGTTTATTAACGACTTGGGGCTTGTATTCAAACATTGTCGCTTTCTATTCTTTGCGGACGACCTTAAGATTTATTGTATTGTCAGATATACTAATAACTGTCATTTTTTGCAGAATAATATAAAAAATTTGGGTTCGTGGTGCATAGAAAACCATTTACAGCTAAATGTGGCAAGATGCAACATTATTTCATTTAGTTAATATGCTGTCCGGTTTTATCCGACTACAATGCTCCGATCTTAGGAGAGTGGAAGTGTTGAAATTGCTGTATATTTCATTAGTTCGAAGTTCGACTATTCTGTGTGTGGTCGCCATTTTATCGGACTCATGTATCACGAATCGAAAGAGTTCAAATGAAGTTTGTCAAATTAATGCTTTTTAAACTTAATATCAATACCTGCTGACACATTGTGAACGCTTAGCAATCTTCAGTCAAGAAACTCTGGAGTATCGTCGGATGAGACTATCGTTAATATTTGGTCACATACTCCTCCATACTCTTCATCGATAGGATTCATTGTCCTGAGCTGTTAGCTTTACTTAATTTTAAAGTACCTTCCCATAGAAAAAGGCAGCCTGAAACTTTTTCCTTGAATTACAGCTGTACTGATATTGGTAAGTTGAGTATGTTGGTAAAGTTAGCTTTGGGTAATCTTCACGTTCCCGACCATCTCTATTGACATTTTCTTCATTTCATTTTATAACCATGTACCGATAATTATGTGTTTTATGTAGTATGTTAACAGTATTTTTTTGTATTCTTATATTTATATATTTTTTTGGTATTTTTTATATCTTATATTCTTTTACATTCCCTAACTTCTAATATTCTATTCGCTACTCGCCTGTAATTGTATTTGTTTAAATAAATTATGTATTAGCTACCACTGGAATTAACATAATAAATGGATTTAGAAAAACAGGAATATTTCCCTACAATCAAAATGTATTTACAGACTCCGATTTATGCCAATGGTCTACGACTGAAGAAACTAAAGTCCTCCATCTTGTACTTCGCTAAAATATAAGCAGTTATTCCTCTTAAAAAAAAACATAGTTTCCTTTGGGCTCCATTATCACCAGGCCCCCCCAAATGTAATTTTCTTGATGTTTAAGTGTAATATAAAGCTCTATTCTAACATAATTATTTTAAATTTAATAAAATTATTATATTATAGTTTTTGATTAATACGTTTAACGGCCCTTAATGTTTTGTGTGAAAAAATAAATTTTCGCGAGGATTTAAATACAAAGTAACGCTACTAGCCTCGCCCTACCCTATTTACAAAAATTCGTGTTACAAACATTAAGAAAAAAAAAACATTCTAGATCAACCGTACATATAAGCCGTACTATGAGTTCTGCAATTTTAGGGAGTGGCGGCATAAGAATTCGAGTTCAATTAGATAATGCTTATTCTAAATTTGTAAAAAATTGTATGAAAAAGAAACTCAGAATAGGAATATTTCGAACAAATATGAGAGATAGGTCGTTACCAGAAAAACAAAATAGAACTCAGATCTAACACTTTTTATTTCGGAGCTAACGGTCAAAAACTGAAATTGATGTTTTGGCTTTTAGTTTAGAATACGGACCGACACATTTTTTGTATGATTTATTTAGGAACCCGGTATTCTAGCTATCGATGCTTTTTTATTTTTCTTAAAATTTAATGGAGTAGTCCCTTTTGCATTTTGCAAGGGAAAATATCCATGATTGCTGTTAATTTTTCGTGGCAAAAAAGCCTGGTTAGACTTTTTATCGCGAAAAATGCACTTATGCAATTATTACCTTTGTTAGTGTCATATAAACTGATAAAGCTGTATTCACATTCCTAGATACAATCAGCTTAACTTGAACTGAATTTGTTACGCATTTATAGCCAGAACGGTCGATTCATTAATATGATTTAGTGTATTAGAAATAGCGAATTAAAGCAGCAAATAAGTAAATCTAGCACAGTTACTATGACAACACCCACGCGTCCCTTAAATACAAACAATAGGAAACAGCGGAAGTTAATTTAATTAATTTTACTGTGCATACATTAGTTAAAAATAAAATTTAGTTTTCAGTTATGTTTACAATAATTACTCGGGAAATATTCTAACAGATATAAAGCCTGAAAAAAAATTCTTTTCGGAAAAACTCCAAAAATGTGTCGCACGTATTTTCTTTAAATAAAAGCATTCGTGCACATGGCTGATGAGTCGAAAAAATCCCGAATTCGAAGGATGAGATGATTGACCATGTGCGCGCTTGCTTTTATTAAGAAAATAAATGCCCAACATTTTTTTCATTTATTTCGGAAATTTTGCTTACACTTGTTATGTTATTACTGAAAATATATCTGGATATGTTTTCAGGGTCAAAATCGAATTTTAAAGGCATTTTCCGGTAGGAAATTGTACAGATCCAAAAAGTCCAATAAATATAGTTTGCAGCAATATAGCTTTGTTCGTCCCTACTATATATCGCACAGTTGAAAAAAACAATACTTGACAAAATGACTTGGCAAAATTAATGCTTGCTCATTGGATCTTTTTATCGAATACATTTTCGGCGTTTAAACAAGTAAAAAAAATTAGATTGTTTTCTTTTAAATACAGCAAAATACTTTTTGGTTCATAATAATATTTATTCACAATACAGGGATTATAAAAAAACAGCTCATAAAAGCAACACGACCTACCTTTAAACATATTTATAATGATATTTCATATTGAAAGTGCGTAAAAATCTCGGCTAAAAGCTATCAGGATTCTAGACAAATTTCGCAAGTAATTAGGATAGTAAAAAACGCACAGACATGTAGTCATTTTTTTCCAAATAAAATTGATCAACGATCCCCTGATCGCGCTTAAAAATAATAGGGACCTAGACGCCAAAGTGGCACACCGTTCTGAAAACCGTTTTAAAATCGCGACGTTCCAAATATAAAAAAAAAACGCGTTGCCGGCAAAAATTTCTAGGATGTCGTCAGTCACAGTGTAATACACCCACCGTTACCGTTTTATTATAAAACCATTAATTGTATTAAGTTTTGCACACCCTTTGAATTGTCATTACGAAAGCACAATGAAAAGGACCCGATAACAAATCCTGTTTATTTCAAGGCTTAATGGTTTTTATGTCTGAACTAGTGATATTTGCAAAGCATCTAGAAATAATTACGTTTTTAAGGGAATATCAAAAGCAAATAAAAATTATTTTGACAGGAGAGATTTAAGTTTCAAACCCGCTTAATAAAGCAGATAAAACCAAAACAAAACTATTAGGCATATAATATATAATTATTTCACAGTTTTGAACTAAAACCATATTGACGTATATATGTGTATGTATGAGAATAAATAGTACCTGAATTATATTCCAATCATATATAGACTTTTTAAAAATAACCATAATTTTTAATTGTTAATATCCGTTTTGTTCTGTCTAAAGTTGCTCTGTTTACACTTTAAGCATTTCCAAAATTTCATTTTGGTGTTTTTTACTTCAATATTAAATTTCGCTTCCAAAAACTTGACTCAATACGCGCACAACACGCAATTGGGATTGCAAAATTTACTTTTACGCACTATTACTTTTGACTTTTTTCCGGAGACCAAAAAGTTTTAAAAAATCCGCAAAAAATCCCCGCCATAAAATTTTTTTTGGCCAATCGGAGCAATTCCTTAATAAATAAATTAATATTTTAATACTTATTTCTATAAATGGTTTCGCTCGTAAAAAAAGTACGGTCCCTAACTTTTATGCAAAGTGTCTTGTCAGCACTCGACTGCTGCCCTCCGCGTCGTTCTGTCAACTGCAGCCAGCGCGCGAGCAATACTTACTTTGCGCACTGATTAAAAAATATACTATTTTGGCACCCAGGGAGGCTAAAACTAGAAATTTTTTTCACGATTAAAATAACTTACGGAATTGAGAAAACACGTTTTTTGGATCTCGGGACCCTGAAATGTAAAGATCTGAAACAAATATCAAAATAGCCGAAATTAATATTTCTGCATTGATTTCTATAAAAAATAAAATTATTAAAAAATAAAATGTTCAAGGATAAAAAATGTTGTTTTCCATGAAAAAAAAGCATATATTGTTACATACCGCTTCGCAACTTCTCAAAAACAATCCATCTCCCAGTTTCATGATGTTAGCTTTATGTACAGCAGTGACCTTTTTCCTGTTATTCTTGATGGCATAATCAAAAGCAAATTTGGCAATTCTTTGAGATTTCTTGGCCGTGACGATTTTCAAACATTCAACAACTCCTAAAAAAATACATACATTTTTATGTATATGATATAGTT